>BQNB010205849.1:0-10589 GCA_026074375.1 Tanacetum coccineum | reverse complement strand
AACTTAGCCATTTGGGCCCATCCACCCTAAATTTTAATTTCTTCTCTATTTTTTCAAACAAATTAAACTCATTTCATTCAAATAAAAATACAATAAAAAACTAAATACAAATTTGTAAATTTAACTTTTATAGTATAATAAAAAACACACCAACTATCCATTTTTTATGAACAAAATTTTAAATTTAAACTTAAAAATGACAAACAAAACAAACTTTAAAGACTTAAATGTAAATTTATTTTTTATAAAATAAAAAAGAACAGAAAATACAAAATTGTCTTTCTTTGTTTGTGAACACGAAAATCCCAAAAAAAATCACACAAAGCACGAAGTAGTATTGTTCCTCTTCTTTTGTGTTTTTGTTCGTAGTGTAGGTGGCGACTTGGCACTTCGGCGAGCTTAGGCGGTGTGGTGGCGAGGGTTCGGCGTCGCCGAGTGGCTTGCCACCTCGGATTCGGCGAGCTCAGTCGTTGCCACACCCCTTGCTCTTAGTATGATAGTGTGAATGCTATAGGACTTTTTATAGCATGTTTTATTTTGTTGTGGTCTTGTTTAAATTAGCTTCATGGGTTTGTACATTATACTAACTTGAAGAAAAAAAAGGCATCGCTGGAATCATTCGAATGTTATATATACACATTGAAGAAGAAAAGAAAAGGAATCGCTTGAATCATAGCAAACATTGTAAGTAAATTGACAGCATCAAACTGTCAAATGTTGCAATTTTGCAAATATTACAAGTAAACTGACCCATTGTTAATCAACACTCCGGTTGGTACATTGCTACTAGAAAACGAGTGACAAACCAAGTTAACCCTGAAGTTAGAAAATAAACTTGGCATTTAAAAGGAGTTGACATTTTATTTGAGAAGTGATTTGCACACTTTTTTTTTTATTGGCGACACTCAAAAAATATGATAACATGGAAATTTTTGATTACTTAAATCACTTTTACTTCACTATTGATTGTTACCAAAGGTTATAAATGTCCTAAGTCATCATATTTTTAGTGTCCCAATCAAAACAAAAAAAGTGTGCAAATAAATCCACTTTACTAATGATGGGCTGTATGTTTAAAGAAATGAACCAATACTAGAAAACTTGGGCATATAAACGAGTAAAACATGAGTAAATGTGATACATGGTACTTAAGCTCGAATAGATATTTCAGTAGACTCATTAATTTTTCTCTGAAGCAATATTCTTGAAAGCTCGCATAGATATCTATTCTGTAATGAGCTTCCTAATTTCGCATGCGAGTAAATATTCTTGAAGCAAGACCATAGCAAATGAGTTGATACATTCTTTTAGTTTCATAGTAATGAGTATGTCCAAACAACAAAAAGGAGTACAAGAAGATAGTTTATTTTGGCAGCTGGGTATAGATGCGTTAACAACGTGTGCCATGCAATTAAACCTTATCGGATAACGATTAACTGTAGAGAAGTTCGTAACAGTTCTATGGTAATTAGGATAACTGTGCAAGACAAACAATTGAACTTTTAAGGAACAATTTTATAGCAACCATGACAATGTAGAGCAAGATACAAACACAACATAAACAACATATTAACAAGGACACAAAGAGAAGCACCGGAAAAAGGTAGAACCAAACAACACCACCACTTCCACTAATCAAGACCAAATAAATACACAACCAAACCTAAATTAATAAAAAAGCAAACTAATCCAAATATCCATTCTACATACCTCTCAATCTCTCATAGATACGAGTAATACACAATCATAGATAGAATAAAGTTGATAAATGAAGAAATAATTTAGACACAAATGCCCCTCCTCTTAGTTTGTGGGGTTGCTCCTGAATGAACCCAAGGCCTTGATAGCTGCAGCCCTCAAGATGTACTGATGGTATGCAGCTGCTGCCAATGCTCCCACAAATGGTCCAACCCAGAAAATCCACTGCACCAACAACACACCACCCATTTATAACTCAACAATTAATGTTATACTTTCATTGCATGGTTTTACTTTACTCTAACCAAACCATGTACTACAATATAATACTATCAGTCTATCATTGTACATTGTACAATAATTACTTTGTAGTACAACACTAGACAATGTACCATACTATCATTATACATTGTACAAGTTGTTATAGACCAACAAGAACAAAAATTGAAAAAGAAGTTGAAAAACTTACTTGATCATCCCAAACTTTTTCATTGTTGTAAATAACAGCAGCACCAAAGCTTCTAGCAGGGTTGATACCAGTACCAGTAATGGGAAATGTAATTATTATGCTAAAATTGCACCACAAACACAGCAAAAAAAACCAATAGGCAATTGCGCTAAAGCAAAACACCCATTCTAACACACAAAAAACAATAAAAAAAAAAAAAAAAAATAAAAAAAAATAAAAACACAACTGTTCAATACAAACCCCAACACACACAACAAAACCAAATCTACATTTACTTCAAAAAATCAGGGCAAAAAAAAAGTACATGTGACACTACAGGATTCGTTTGAGAGTTTCACGGCGCAATCTCCTTAGGCGGGGGGGGGGGTGCGTCCCTCTTCATTCTCTTAGGGTCAGTAGCTGTCTGTAGAGGGGATGGAGAGGAGGAAAGGCGGGGAAAGGAAAGAAAAACAGTGGAGATTGGAAAAGGGGAAGGAAGGGGGGGGGGGTAAAGGGAAGGGAGTGAAGGAGGGGAAAAAAGAAAGAAAAAGGAAAGAGGACGAGGGAAATCTAAGAGGGAGAGAGGGGGGGGGAGAAAACTCACCCCATGCTGAGGGTAGGGAAGGAGAAAACAGTTTAGTTACAAAGTTACAAATTGTGTAACAGTCAATTTCAGCACCAAAGGGCAGTACCCTTGTTTGTGCCCATGGTTTGTGATATTGGGTTTGCAACCACCACCTATTATGATGTTGTCTAGTAAGTAGGTATGTCATTTTTAAGGATTTCATGATGGCTTTCTTTTTTAATCAAAATTTGTCTTGATTTCTTTTATTTAACCAAACCAACTCCTCTTATTGACCCAACATTGCGCACGCAAACCAATGTAGCCATAACGTCTGCCCCCTGATTAAAAGACCACCTTTCTTCCTAAAAAGAAAAACCCACAAATTGTAGAAAACAGCAGGCGTTCATGTTAGTCCACCTAATAGTTTAAAAACCCATAAAGATTTTTTTTAGATTTCCTTCAAGTGTTATTATAGATACTTAAAACTTTTAGACACATGGGGTTTCAAAAATATAATTTAACTTTTTGCAAAAATTTAACAATGATACTTTCAAACTTTTCTTTCTTTCGTGAGTCTTAAAACATGCATAGTTACAAGTGTGTAGATTCAGGGGTTATTGATGGTCACAAATTTACCTTGGGTCAAAACGACCTTAATGGGTTTTATGTCATTTAGGAGTGTTTATTTTATAGCTTATTTGTTGGTCTTTGCGAGTTTTTTGTGGGAGGTTGACTTCAGTATATCAGCTCATTTCCTTCCGGCTTGCTTTGAAAACTTATGAGGGGGGAAAGTTTCACAATACAACCGAAAAAAAAAAAAAAAAATAAGCTTTTGAAACTAAAGCCAAACCATATAGGATGGATAAGCGCAACAATAAGCTTTTAAACCAAACACCCGTTAAGTTACTTCCATTGTGTGTTTATGTAAATATAACTTCCTTTTAGGTTAATTTTTTTTTTTTTAACTAACTGACCCATATATCCATAGATTAGACAGAAATATTTTCGACTAGCTATTCCATAGCAACAAAGTATGCATCCATAACTTTCAGGGGTATTAATTATTATGGTCCCCATATTTAAAAAACTCAAATTATTAGGAAGAAAATAACCTAAGTAGGACCTAATCTGTGTAAATGACAAGATTAATTGAAAACTAAAAGTTAAGCGTTACATTGTGACACCTGGACCCTAAAGTGAAACTAAAAACCATGTATCATAAGCTAAACATATAAAAAGCAAAACTAAAAAACAAAGAACTGAAAAAATGTTTTAGCATACCCAGAAATCCAGCAGTGCGGTGAGCTGAACCAAGAACAATGATCATGCCACCAAAGCGCCCACCCATGCATACAAGAATACCCGACACCACCCATGGGTTAAGTCTCTTCTTGTAACTAATTACAGTTTGTGCAACAGTTACATAAAGAAACAAGAGTTTGTAGAACAAATCTCAGCAATTATGCGCTATAAAATGACCAGAGCTTAAGCTCCCCCATGTCAAGGAGTGGAGCTGGTGGTGGGTCCACATAGTCCCTTCTTGCTGTTTCTCCTGTTTCACTCACTTCTTTTGAGCATGTTTTGTTTAGTTTTTTTTTCCTTTCTTTTTTTGTGTGTGTTTTGGAAAGGTGGTGGGTGGGTGATTTTTTCTAAGAGGGAATGATTGGGGTTTGGATAAGTTGGAAGGGTAGTTTGGGGATTGTTTTGAATTGTGAGAAAGTTTGAGGTTGCTTGTGTAATGGTCCTTGTGTTTAATGTTATGTCTTTACTTTTGTTTATTATTGTTTGTCATCGAGTCTTTTGAGTTTACAAGATTTTGTTATTTTGTGGATAAAATCTTATAAAGGTTATTGGCTAAATAAGCAAATCCCACCACCTTTCTCCCTTTTTAGGTCCTAATATTGGTGGTAGGTTTTTCAAGGTGAAAAGCTATTTGTTAATAAATGAACAAGCTAGTTAAAAGTGCCATAGAATTGAACCATGGTGTAGCCATTGTACACATGAAATCGTGAAAAAGGGATAATTAAAAATACATGTACGAGCAACAAGACTTTGAAAGAAAACGATAAATATTCATTAGATATGAAAGTCTAACATATCTTCATTTATTGTTCTAATATTCACATTAGACATTTAAACTTACTTGTCTTCTTACCATGAGATTTATTATGAACGACCAAAACCCATGAACAAAATAACCTTGATTATATGAGATTTTGCACCATCGGGTGAAATAGTGTGTTAGATACTTGAAAGATGGATAAGATAATGCTAGAAAAAATAATTAAAAAAATATAAAACATGGATAACAAATACATGCTTGTTGTTCATAACGAGTTGAAATTGGGGAGCTCATGTTACGTTAACAAAACACATACTTGTGGTTCAAGTTTAATATGCTTTAAGTTTGGTTTTTTTTTGCACAGTGAATGTTGTGTTGATAATCAAGGGTATGGATTGAGATGAATCAATTACAAGTGACTCATGACAATTAAGCTTGCTTACTATATGACTGTTCTTCCAAACATCGCATCTAAAAATGCGAAGTGACTAACACATTATCACACTATTGACTCAGCCAAAAAAATATTAAAAAAAAACACGTCCTTTTTAATTGTCAAAACCTATCGACTCTCATTATTACGAATGACACAAAAATAACCTTACTAACGCAAATAGGTCAAATAGACCCAGGCGAATACACATTGAATCACGACTGTCAAGCATCAAACATCCTTCGAGCTTCAAGGCATAACACTTGAAAAACTTGAAACAACACACATGATCTTAGTTCAATGGGCTAGTTCGAATATATAATGGAAAATAAGGGACTATTTTTTAAAATATCTAACACAAGAAAAGCTTGGAATAGTAGTGGAAAAGTGGGGCCCAGGAGTACAGCAAAGACCATGTGCAGAGATGATAATCAGTAGTTCTTTCTTTGGGTGTAGGGGGCCTAATCCCCTGTGGGCACTTCTTTGACAGCCTATCATACACCACACCACACTTTGTACAACGGCTAAATGCATGACCAATGACCCTACTTCTCGTTTTTTCTTGTATTTTTGGAATTTATAACAGCTAAAATTGGTGTCGTTGGTTTTGTTGCTTTTATTTTGTTCTTAGCATGTCTTTTATTGAATAGGGTGTCACATGTGAGTTCATGGCCATGGTGAAAGTAGTAGGCCACATCTAATGATAAAAAAAAAGAGCATGATCTTAAGGGTTCCATGTCAAAGATATGTCAGCAAAGAGGTAATTATCCCATCCTGGTAGAACACGAAGGTTCACCTGCTTTGATTTCGAGCTATCCAAAAGAATAGCATGTTAGTGCAAATATTACGATATTTAATCTATATGATCTTTTTATGTTTTGATGATGACAAACATATGACTTGGAATACGTAACGTAAAGTGCGCTAGTTACTCATAATCACAAATCATCAATGCATACATGCATCTACATCTCACGACATCTCAAGTCTACATCAATACATCTCTCGACGTCTCAAGTCTACATCAACACCGACATTTGTTTGCACCCGACGTAAATCACATAAGGTATGTACAAACAACATTAAACTTGTAGGATGATCAAAGAAATAAGTTTTTGTCTTAAACATTACATTTTTATAAATGTAACAAAACAATTTCTCAAAAATTAATTAGACAAATTATTTTTGAATTATAAAGAAATGTTTTATGTAGTAATTATTTCAAAATTCAAATCTAGCCATTTTCCCCCCAAAACAAGTGTCACTTTCACCAGACAAGTTTGTCACCACAAAAAGACAAAAACAGGAGCGTCTGTCGGGGCGGTCCCTTAAATAGGCCGGCGGCCCCCTTAAATATCCGGCGGCCCCCTAATATATCTGGGACCGCCGTTTCCTGACAGGCTGTTTTTCAGCTCCTATAAATAGTGGGTCACCTCCAACTATTTTCATAACCCTTTTGCACGATTTTCTTTCAGTTCTTTCTCTCTCTAGATCTCACTAAATCTCTCTAAATCTTTGATCATTTAACTTGTTTAATCTTGTTTAAATGTGATCCAATCTTCTATCCTTTCCTTCTTCCCTCAAGTGCAAGAGAAGAACTTTCGCCCCCATCGTCAAGATTACGATAGTTTTGTAGTTGATTTACACTTCGAAACACACTATATTATATATAATATAATATATAAGTATATAAGGAAAGTAACAATTATAGTATAATATAGTATTTTCCGTCGGGTTCAAGAAACGAACTTCTAACCAAAGTTGTCTCAAAAACCTCCCAGGTCGTTTTCCCTTGACGAAGTGTGAATTGAAAATCGGTTAAGTCCGTGATCGCGCGTTTCGAATTGGTTTTATAAGATTTTTTTTTGATATGTTTTCTAATTCTACTTTGACATACATGATAAAGTAAATAAAAGCATTAAAAAAACAAAGACATGCAATGTAAGACCTATATTAAACTAAGTAAAGCATTAAACAAAAACGAGTATTTTAAAAGATGACAAATATAGCAAGTTAGAAATTCAACAAAAACTATCTTAATTATTAGCCTTATAAATTATACTAAGCAATTAAACTACAAGGATTATGCTAAATTGATCTAAAAGATAAAAATGACTAATATGCTTGCTAAGTGATGTGAAAAGTTCATCAAGTGTGAATTAAGGTCTATTAATGAATTAATTTCCTTAGAAAAGATAATTATCTCACAACGTTGGTTTATTTTGACAAAAATCTCTTAAAAAGATAATAATTACTAGATGTATAGTTTGACTATTTCTCCGGCTTTTGCCCTTTGAAACATTCAAACTATAAATCTAAAATAATCGAAGATTATTTATTAATTAAACCTTTTTTCAATTCCACACTTAATTACCAAATCACTATATCACTTAACAAGCACTAATTAAACTACTCGCTACTCATAATGATTAAACAAACAAAGATAAACATTTTAAACAAACATAGCATTTAACGACAAAATTAAATCTACACTAAGCATGGCAAAAATCAAATAAGCAAACATTTTATAAAACGATAAAATAATTCTACTCTAAGTATTGAAAAAGGATTAGAAAATGAAACCGAATCGAAGAACCGCAATTAAACGAATACCACCCGGTTTATTTAGCTAAAGCAAATAATTAAATTCGGTCTAGCTAAATAAACCCTTAAGCTTTGCACCTCATGAGTAGACCGGTACCAATAGCAACACAAACAAAAGCTGTTAACTAAAATACACATATATAACAATGTTACATTTGCGATTACTGTTTACATTAAACTTCTAAATCCAAAAGTAATTTCCTACAAACCAATCAACACAAATCGTAACCCAATTTAAACATGAAAGTCCAAACAAACAAATCAAATTTCTTTTTAAACAATTGATCCAATAGTGAAATTCAAGTATCCAAACTTAAACTAATCAATGAACGAGGCCCAATTGAAACATAGACCTACAATCATATTAATACACGCAACTTCAAAAGTGATTAGCATTTAAAATTTTTACCACTACTTCAATAGCGTTTCCCACCTTTGAGATAAACCGAAATAAACTTTAACCAAAGCTAAACCAAATAAGCATATTCCGAAAAGAAGCGAAACTGAAAGGATATAACTAAAAAGCTAATATAATTCTGAAAATATAAATGATCTACAAAGAGCTTATTTTCGACTTTAATACTCAACAAGTTAAACATCTAAATAATGATCTTTGTCACACAAGCTATAACCGAATTAATAAGCTAACGAAACAAATAAGACAACGTATAAAGCAATCATACATCTAATTAACTCTTGAGAACTAACAACCAATTACCAAATTTAGTGACAATTAGCTTATTAAACATCAAACAATAACAAGGAATCGAAATAAACACTCTAACCACTTATTCGCTAACAAACACAAAAGATAAAAACGAATTAAGATGTATAAGCTTAGATGAATTTGACATAAGCTATGAAGAAACTTATTCAGATCTGAATAAGCTCAAAGAGTGTCCAACAAAACAGGAAATAAGCATATGAAATTTAAAAAATGGAAAGCATATAAAAAAAAAAACAATTTAAAAACGAACCATAAACTTCATTGAGCTAAACCAAATCTTGTTACATAAACTGAAATAAGCTGAGAACAATTTTTACAATAAGCTCGAAAAACTAATAAGCTGAAAACATTAAAAAAAACTAAACTAAACTAAAGAAACTTTTTTTTAAAACTAAATCCTCCTGCTCAAATAAGAGGGGGGCGTCTTCTTTTTATAGGAGTCCAAGGGATGCTTGTGTAAACTTTCGTAACCGTCTCAAAATTTAGTAGCCAATCATTGGCAAGAGAATATTTAGTGACAATTAGCTTATTAAACATCAAACAATAACAAGGAATCGAAATAAACACTCTAACCACTTATTCGCTAACAATCGAACTTAAGTTCCTTCGTTGGATCCATTTTACTCTATTTCATTTATACATAAACAATGAAATAAAAATGTGGAATTTTGAAGACACGTGTTCCATCATTATTTGCTCCTTCAAAAGATAGTGCATAGGTACGTGAGATGATTTATTTAATTCTTTGGCATGTGCTGCTTGCGTCACTCAAATCATTTATATACGAGATTTACATTTTGACTTTGGGCTTTATCATTTATATATTGGGCTAAGATAGTTTGGGCTGGCCCGGCCCTTTAAACGGGTTACGGGTTGGCCCAATAAAATCCGAAAGTACCCTTGGACTCATTTTCTCGTACTCTTTCTAATCTCGTGCTTGGATTTGTCCGGCTTTGTCTTTATTTTTATCTTTTTCTTGATATCCGTACCTGCACATACATAAACACAAAAACAAACATATATTCGCCATTTTTATTATGTTTTTGGTCTTTTGGTATCGTTTTTCATGGTAAAAGATATGTATTTTGTCATTTCTTAATATCCGTACCTGCACATACACAAACACAAAAACAAGCATATATTTGCAATTTTTATTATGTTTTTGGTCATTTGGGCTCGTTTTTCATGGTAAAAGATATGTATAAAATAGCGAATACCAAATTTCCCCATACTAAAGTATTGCCGTGTCCTCACGCAATGTAATAAATACGCGCTTAAAACTAGAAATTCCAATCCCCTCAAACTAATCACCTTGAAAAGTAGCAAAGTGCTCATCTAAAAGAATTAAAGAATCAATAGTCAAGAAACGCCCCGTTTTTCCATTTTCATTATTTTTTATTTGTGTGTTTTTCTAACTTTCCATTATTTCCACACTTGATAACATTTTTTATTTTTTTTTATTTTTTATATATATATATTTATTTTTTATATAATACTTAGGATCATGAAACAAGCAAAATAAATTCATCGTCTCCAAATTTCACTTTTCCATACTAAGCTTAAAAACAAGATCATTGTCAAATATAAGTCTTGACACTAATACTACTCATAAATACTAATTTTGTACTTACTTTACCTCCCTTTTTTCCTAATTTTGTATCTCAAGATTTTATTTAAGTCATATATCCAAAGGCTCTTTAAGACTTTTGTTTCGATACTTATTAATTCCAAAAATAAAGTGGGACGGTTAAAAACGCAATAATTAGCTCCTAGCCCTTTTCAAAAGATCAAATGTCAACAAGATTAAAGTCCACATCGAGGCGACCAAAATTTGGCTTTTATTAAGTTACTTAAGCAAGGTACCATTCATGTCATATACCCTAAGGCTCTTTAAGACATAAATGGACCAATCTTATTTGCACCATATACCCTAAGGCTCTTTAAGGTACAAAATAAGACAAAAAATTAAGCAACATTATTAAACCTCAGTCCTTTAGTAGGCTACAACATCGGCCACGCCTCCGACAAGATGTAGCAAACATATTTCGACTT
>BQNB010205848.1:0-10589 GCA_026074375.1 Tanacetum coccineum | reverse complement strand
TTCAACCCGCAACATCCAAGTTGTTCCGACATGTATACGTTCGTTGTTTCAGTACCTCCGAAACTGATGAGCGTTACTCACCCGAACGGGGATGTCAATCCCAAATAGATCTATTCATAACATCCGCGCTCGCTAACTAGCAATTGACAGTTCATGATAGTGGGCAATAGTGGGTTTAGCTACTTAGGCCAACTCGTAATATATTTAAAAGAGTACTTGTGTCCAAACGTAAAACAATGCATGTTTGTTCTCACCCCAAAGTTGTAAAACAATGTAATTGTATAAAAGCGGGGCTATGAACTCACCGTAAGTGAATGATTGATTATCTAAATCAAATGAGTGAATCGCCTCGGCAATTTGAATGCAACCTAATTAATTATAGGCCGTATGAGTATAATGTATTTCATACAATTAAAACATCACATGTCGTATAGTTACACCACCACCTAATAGTTTTTATTAATTCTTTAAAAGTTAAAATAATAATTAACTCGTACTTTGTTAAATGGAAACGTGTGTACTTGTATTCGTAAAAGAAAAATATTATTTTTATTTACTAACGCATCATTTGTAAAAATGTATGATTTAATAATGACATTTCATTATTAATTTAATTGTTTTAATAAATAATGTATAAAAGTAAAAATATTGCGCGTGATCTTTAAAACCTCGTATCTTTATCGTTTCGACTCCGTTTCATACGTTTCTTATGCCCACGTGTTAGGTTCACATAAATGGACCCGACAAAAGTCTAGCTCGAAAGACAATGTTAATTAATGTTTATTATGTATACGGGCCAAGATGTAAAAAGCCCAAAAGAAAGCCCACAAAGGCAAATCCTAGTTAGTATAAATACACCTAGTTTAGTCAAAATTAGATTAGCTACTCCATTATTTATTTTTTCATCTTAAAGGGTTTGTAGCAACTCTTGTTTTTATTCTTTCAATAAAAAGTTCTTTAATGTTTAATCTTTTATTGCCATTGATCTTGTGATTTCATCCATGGAATAATCTAGGGATCCTACACCACGTCTTCGTATTAAAATAATTTATCAAAACATCATATTTATAAAGTTTAAACCTCTGATGAACAGTAACTTTTACTGTTCATTACAGTTTATAAAAACTATTTTTATAGAATTAATTATACGTAGTTTGTTTAAATCATAACTCGTTCATTATAATTCCGTTTCTCGAGTTCCTTATATCCTTGGATTAGTATTAAGATAATTTATCAAAATATCATATTTATAAAGTTTTAAACCACTGATGAACAGTAATATTTACTGTTCATAACAGTTTATTTTTATATAATTAATTATATACAACTTGTAAAATACGTAACTTGTTCGTTATAATTCCGTTTTTCGAGTTCTTTATGTCCGTGGGTTCGTATTAAGGAAATTTATCAAAATATTATATTTATACAATTTAAACCTCCGATGAACAGTAACTTTTACTGTTCATTACAGTTTATAAAACTGTTTTTATAAAGTTAATTATATATAACTTGTAAAATTCGTAACTTGTTCGTTATAATTCCGTTTTTCGAGTTCCTTACATGCTCACGATCCTTGTAAAGAGTACTATTTTTATAAAATATAAAATATATGGTCTATGGTTCGAATCCAACAGTAGGTATTAAAATATAATTAGGGTTTTTAATAAAGTTAGTTTGTAATCATTATTGTTTAAAGACCTTGCACCATAATTTCACCAAGTGTTATACCGTATATATTACATGTATTAAGTCCTCTAAATGTTCATGTCACTTGTTCATATGAAATCCTCAAACACTTTATATAACTTAAAAATGAATCTAGGTGGTGATTAACTTATACAACAAGTATGTACACAATAGGAAATGAATGAATGAACATGGAATACTTTAAATGGACCTTTTAGAAGACAAGTAGGATGATGAACACAAGATGTAAACCCTAACCAAGCCTTCAAAATCAAAACCCTAATCAAGAAAACCCTAAATATGTTTTCTTGATAATTCCTTGTTAAACCCGAATCCAAGCTTGTTAACACCTTGAGTAACCTTAGGTAACCTTAGAATGAACACTTGAATACTTGGAATGCCTTGGATGCAAAAATTAAATGAAACCCTAGCAACCAAAAGTGTGCCGTGGGTTTTGAGGTGAGGGGAGGGAGTTTGATGTATTTTTTTCTTGTAAATGGAAAGAGTATAAGCTAGTTACATATGACTTTCCTTTTATAGCACAAGCAAAACCCTAAACAAGCTCAAATGAAACCATGGGAGTGTAAGTGGTTAAAATATGGTGACATATCCGGAATTACATTAGTTTATTTATAGCGTGACACATAGGGACTAATAATGACAAGCTTTGATTCTTTGGCTCCTTTTGGTATTCTTCTGATTCTCGTGTCCGTGCTTGCTTGTTTTTGACGGTTTTCATGTGATTTTTGATATATCCGTACCTGCACATACAAAACACAAATACAAGCATATTTTTGCCATTTTTGGTCTGTTTTGGGTTTAATTAGGTTATTTTAGGTATGAACGGATATGTGTATTTTACACTTATCAGGTAGATCGGGCCGGATCTACATATTTATAAAGTTTTGGGTTCGCCGGAGTTTTGCCAGAAAAGTGGCCGGAGAAGATGACCGGAATCTTTTTCGGCGGCGACTGTGGTGGCCGGATTGTTTTTCCGGTAGAGAAGGGAGGGAGCATGTGAGTGTGTGTGTTATATGTAAAAATGAAAATGAATTATTAGTTATAAATTTTATTTATATATAGAAGTTATAAAATAAAATGGCAAACCCAAATAGTTTAGGGTTTATTGTGTAAGTTTTTATTATAGTTTTGATAACTATCGGTTCGGGACTTGTTTGAACTAGTTAGCGGTCGATTCGAGTCACGAAACTTGCGCCATTGTTTTCCAAATCATTTTTCCCTTAAAAACGAGTATTCACTCGACAATTTTTCATAAACGTTATATAAATTTATTTAAAACGTTTATTATTTATTTGTATATTTCCAATAAACTTTGTACGTAAAATGATATTTTACTCGAATATTTGCATCTTCAACAAACGTCACTGAATAAAAAGACAACTAATTTATTAAATATTTTTATTTAATAAAAAGTGTTAATTAAATATAATTTAATTATTTTCTTGTTTCTACAATCTTGCGAGGGCATTTCAGTCACCTTCTGACTGTTTTCGGGTCTCGGTCAAAACTAAAAAGTTGTCCGGAATGTCGTTTTACATCAAATTGTTTTAGAGTCCGAATAATGAAAACGTGATTTAGCTGCTCGTTTTTGATAAATCAACTTAGGAATAACATATATCTCCTTTAAATACGTTCCGAAAAATTACCGGTTACGCGGTAATCGCTTTTATGTGACAATAAAAGACCAAAAGTCAAAAAGTCAAGTCAGACCCAAAAAGTCAAAGGATAAAATAGTCATTTAAAATTTCAAAAATTGCCGGATGTTACACCAAAAGTGCGCCGCACTTGCCAAAAAACCGGCGCACTTTCTGTCCAATCAGCCTTGTTCACTGTTTTGATCATAACTCGGTCATACGAACTCCGTTTTAGTTGATTCAAGCGGTCAAGAGAAGAGAATTTAGTTATCTACAACCTCGCGAAAGTCCAAGTGCTGAAAGTACAAATGTGCAGCACACTTCTAAAAAAGTGCGGCGCACTTCTGTTCGAATTTAAGAGAATTTAATGCCATTAATTGAAGACAACATTTACACCTCAAGTGCGTCGCACTTATTTGTAAGCGTGCCACACTTGGCCCCCGAAACAGCCTATATAAGGCCCCTTTGCCTCTCATATCTCTCACACTCTCACCCACAACTCCCTACTTTATTTCTAACACTTAGAATAGGTGTTTTTGATGATCTTGGCTTGAAAAACCAAGGAACCAAACACCCCTACAAACCACCATCACCACCATCGACTACCAGCACTCTCCACCATCCATTCTCAGGTTTTGATCCATCAAAGAAGCATAATAGAAGTGTTTATTCGAATCTATAATCGATTATGACAGAATTGTTCATAGTTTTCGGATTTTGCTTTGAATATAATAAGATGTTCTTTGGAAATTCATGTGAAATCACCATATTTTGCTCTTGGAATTTGGTATAATCTTGTTTATTCTTTGAATATGATCTTTATTGAATTCATGATGAATGTTATATGTTTTGTTACTTTGATTATGGAGTAGTAATCTTATGTTTGTTTAGACTATATGTGATCTTTGATATGTAGTGTTTGGATATGTGTTTATTGAATTGGTAAAACATATTATATACAAGAATATAGGCCGAAAGGGTTCTTTTATATATGTGTTTAATCATTCCACTAAATATATTGGTTATAATAACTTATAAAGGCCGAAAGGATTTGTTGTTATTAACTAGTATATTCACTTGTTACATTTAAAGGCCGAAAGGATTTGTAACTTGTGATATCTTTATTCCCGAAACTTATAAAAAGTATTCTAAACACTTCATTTTCTTAGTGATCATTGCCTAAACAAACATACTTTAATTTCTTGCTTGAATCATCTCTTCATTGTTTTCTTTGCATTATTCGATATATGCTCGTCTTGGTTAATTTGATACGTGACAATCATATTAACCTTAGCACCTTAATTACAAACTGTGAAAACTCTAATTCCCGTGGAACGACCTGGACTTACCTAAAGCTATACTATACACGAACGGGTATACTTCCCACGTGTTGTGTTTTTAGTAAAAATCAGTATTTCTAGTATTATAAATTTAAAGCTTGGAAAACACACACCAGGGAACTTCAAAGCTGTGAACCAAGTCAGTCCATGTAGATTTAGTTGTCTCATAGCTAATGACTGACTCCATTATATCATATAGTAGACATGATATAATGATGATTTTAAGGCGTTGATCTTGATTGACCACCCTCCTCTTATCTGGGTCCATTGGGACTTAAGTTTATTAGCACCTTCCATGGTTTTTGGTTGGTAAGGACCATCCTTAATACATTGCATATCATAGGGTTCCATACCAGTCAAATAGCAAAGCATACACTTTTTTCATTTGTTAAATTTTACTGGTTCTATTTTGGGAGTAATTGCGGAGTAGCTACCTCCCTTTTGGTGGACTAGTTGGGGTACATGTCCTTCAGCGGCCATTTAGGATCTAGGTTTCAAAAACATTTAAAGCAGATTTTGTAAAAAGTTTTATAAGCTCTGATACCACTTGTTGTTCCCCTTGAGTTAGTTACCAAAAACTATAAAGTTAAGATCAGACTAACTCATGGCTTAAAGTAATGTAATGAAAATCAGTTTTGACAAATATAAATGTAAACAAGTAAAGAACACAAAACTAATTTTCAACGTTTAATTCTTATAAAATCTTATTAAGAACTATACCCCATTGTTTGCGAAACAACAATGAGGATTGCATGACAATGTTTCTGTGTGATCTTCTCACTAAAAAATTAGCATAATTTAAAGTATTATGCTAAGTTGACAACTATACTAACCTAGTAAACTTGTTCAGGGACTTAGTTGATTTTGGAGGAGTAGGTGTTTGTGAAAGACTCAGGTTGAGCACTTGAAGGTAACTCACTGAGTGACTATTCACTCAGTGACCTTAGAATGTTTAAGGTTATCTAACACTTAGTATATTTGATGTGTGCTTAAACACACGTCATTTTTATCCTGGAAAACATTCTAAATCAGACTAATAACCATAAAATATAATGAATTATATTGCAAATATGTTTGGTATGTGTTATTATGTCTTGCAGGTACAAAGGATTGAAAACAAAGAAAAAACAGAGATTGTTGGACCCGACTCGATCAAGTTTGCTCATTTTTCAAAGTCAAGATGAAATCCAAGAAAGGCCATGAGCATACCATTGGATAGAGCACGAAAAAAGAGTCCAATGGATCCGGCTCTGCTCCAAGACTCTACCCGGTTCTCTTTGGACGGGCCGACCAAGTTAATACGGCTAGTTATAAGCCCAGCCCAATAAGAGTTGAAATAAGCATTGTTTACAAACATTAACACAATTGGACTCTTAGTCCAGTGGTTGGGAGCGTTAGCTTCAGTATAAGTGGCGCAGGTTCGAGTCTGAGCCATGGCAGATTTTTTAGATTTATCTCCTTCGCCACGTCAACTGCCACATGCAACCCAGTCAGCGACAACAGCCAACCAGAATCCCTTACATGGCGAAGACAGTTGTTTATGTCTGAAAATATCCCATGGGGCTGTTCTGTCAATTTTGAAACTTTAAGGTTATTTTTAGGGACTAAATTTATAAATATTAAGGGGACCAAAATGTAACTTTTCCAATTATATATACCCCTCAATATCACTCATTTTATTCATCTTTTTTTCCATTTCTCTAGCCAAACTCTTGTCTTTTTTAGCTTATTGTATTTGCTTATTGTTATTAATGAAGATGATGATTGTTAAGGTTGGTGTCACTTAGCTTATTTCTTTTTCTTAACCCTCTATTCCTTGTTATATTATTCTAATAAGCTCTTTTATATTAAATAAGCACTTATAAGCTTTATTAGCTTATTAAGAGCTTATCTTTTATAAAATAGTTTTTTAGATTATTATAAGTGAGGTTTTTATTTGCTTATCTCTTTTATGTTTTATTTCTTTTAAGCTTATTCATATAGCTTATTTTTGGTTTATTGAAATTTAGCTTATTGTTCAGATAAGCTTTTCCTTAGCTGATTTGATTTAGCTTATTTCTCATAGTATTCGATTTTTAAAAGGATTCGAATAAGCTTTCATTAGCTTATTCTGAGTGCTTATTGTCCAAGTTTATCTTTTTATCATTTGCTTTAGCTTAAAATTTGTAGCTTTTTCTATTAGCTTATTGTTATTAGATCTAATCCTTAAATATACCTGATTCGCGTTCACTTTCCGAAGACAACACCTTAGTTTCGGGTGGATTTAGATTTATTAATAATATAGTTGTTGTTTTTATCATTTATTAGCTTATTTTCTAGCATAAAGTTTGTATCTTTTTTTCTATTAGCTTATTGTTATTAGATCTAATCCTTAAATATACCTGATCCGCATTCACTTTTCGAAGAGACCACCTTAGTTTCGGGTGCATTTAGATTTATTAGTAATAAAATTGTTGTTTTTATCATTTAGTAGTTTATTTTCTAGCATAAAGTTTGTAGCTTTTCATAGTAACTTATTTATTAGATCTAATCCTTAAATATACCCGATTCACGTTCACTTTTTAAAGAGAACACCTTAGTTTCGCGTGGATTTAGATCTAAAGTTTCCATTTTTAATAGCTTATGGTTCCTTTTTAGCTTATCTCTAGCTTATTATTGTTATATTGTTCATTTTAATTTTTATTGTGTTTGAATGGAACAATTTCTACATCTATGGCGTGGAGCTTAAGGGTTTTATAAGTTTGTTTAATTCCTAAAGTTTTAAGCTTTAATAGTTTTTATTAAGCTAATTAATGAAAAAAGTTCACAACTTTATTAGCTAAATAGTTAAATAAAAGCTAATTAAGAAATAAACTTTAGTGTCTAATTAGTTTATAAAATCGGGTGGTTTAATTCGTTTCCATTTGATCAAACGGGTTCTACCTTCTTTCCGATTTCAATCTGTAGTAATCTTAGATTAATATTTAGCTTAATATTTACAGGTTCGTTTTACGTTTTAAAAAAATTAGCTTTCAAAATATTTAGATTCGATTTGTATGTTTAACTAATTCACAATATGAACAAACAATATAAAAATCTAAACTAAAGGTAAATGACAATAATATGAAGAGATAAGGAAAGGAACAATCAAACCAAGATGCTAAGATTTTATAGTGGTTCGGCTACGAAACTCCTCTTCGCCCTACTCCACTCCCCGAGTATCCTACTCGATATTTCACTATGTCAACAAGCTCCCTTTAGGCGGAGAAAACCGTTTACACGTCGATTATGTTATTTTCTGACACTAAGCTAAATGTCGAGTCCTAATCTTAGCTAGAACCAATCTACCACTTCACAATCAATACACAATGACTAGATCTACACTATCGGATTTACACACAATCCGAATCACACAAATACACAAGATAATTACAATAGAGATTTGGTACTTAGAAGAAAAGAGGATAGATCTCTAAATAACAATTTGTTTCTTTGACGAATACGAATGTTCTTCTCTTGCACTTGAATGAGAGGGAAAAGATGAGAAGAAGATATTAGATCACTTGAAATAGATCTAAGAATGTTAGTGATCAAGAGATTTAGAGAAAGAAAGAAGATTTTTATAGAGAGGAAATTATCTAAAAATTTTGTGCAAAGAGGTCTGATTTTCTACAAGGAATTGAGCAGTATTTATAGGCAAAAAAATCCAACGGTCACTGGGGGCGGTCCTGGCGGTCCCAGATATATAAGGGGGCCGCCCAGTAGACTACTATCCCTTTTTTGTCTTTTTGTGGGGAATGTTGTATCTGGTATGAAACCTTCCATTTTGAGAGGAAAATTTGAATTTCAAATTTTATGTTTTTAATAAAACTTTTCTTTTAAATAGAAAATATTTTGTATAATTATTTTTGTGAAATTCTTTTGTAAAAATGTGATGGATAAGAGAAAAATATTTTCTTGATCACTAATCATGCTTAATGATTTGTTTGTTCATACCTTAAGTAATTACTAATCTTAGAAATGGAATTTTACGATTAATAATTTGTAAACGTTTAATTTTATCGTAAACGTTTTCACATTTTGTTATTATAAAAAACTTTGAGAGGTCGAAAAATATAAACAACGTTTTTAGACATTATTTTTATTAACATTCTCCCCCTTTTTGATGATGACAAAATATAAACTCATTTTGTATAAAATTAATAGTTACACATTATCAATGAGTTTTGTTCCATTTCTCCCCCTTTTTATCGAATCCATAAACAACGATCGTCGAGTGGTTGTAGGAAGAAAGAAATCGACGATATCAAGACTCCCCCTTGATGTATGCTCCCCCTCGTTTTGGGCACCAAGGGATCAATCTTACGAAAATTGTTTGCTACAAAATAAAGTTAAAAGTACAAGTGCAAGACAAATATCTTTTAAACATAACATTAAATTCAAGTCACCCAAAAGGGAGTTTCTTTCAATAATCAAGAAACTCATACAATAGAAAATGCAAGTAGTACATTCATAAGATAAGGATAAAGACATAATACGAGAAGAGACAAATTCATACTATATTTGTATGAATCATTACAGCATAAAGTAGATAATCATGAAATAAAGACATAATGAGGCATAGATCAACACTAGTGGATTCTTGAAATGTAGAAGATGTCATAATTAAAAGATAGATGATCGATTATCTAGGTGTGTTAATCATGTGAGAATGATTAATTAAAGAGGGAAAAGGAAGGGGTTGGTGACACATGATTTGGAGGGGTACGAGTTTGAGGTATGGGACGGGTGAGAAGAAAGTGAATGAAGTTGATTTCATTTCTCAAGGAGTGGAATTGGTGTCTAGAAAACTTGCAACAATGACAAAAGCTTAAGTGAAATTCAACTTGAGCATGAGAAGGAGGATGAATTTGTTGTGGTGATGGTGAAGGTGGTGCATGAATGTAGGCATTGGATGGATTAGTGTGTGAATCAAGGATGGTGGAAATGTTGTGAAGTTGGTTGATCATTTGATCTCTTAAGGGATTGTATGATGGTGGTGAAAGAGATTGTAAATAGACTCTTAAAGGAAGTGGAGGTGAGTCTTTTTGGGAAGAAGGTGATAATTTTGGAGTAGATGTTTTGTGTTTCCATACTTATCTTACTGACATTCTTGGTTTTCTAAAGAAGTTGGAATGGTGGTTTGAGCAAGACATTGATGATGAAGGAGAAGAGGATGAAGAAGGTAAAGGTGGTAGTGAAGTATGAGAATTTGATGATTTAAATAATGGGAAAGATGGTATAACATGGTAAAGCATGGTTTGGATGGAGGAGGATGTCAAAGATGGTTTATCTAAACAGGGAAATGAAAGCTTGAGGATGTAGGTAAGAGGGTCAAAGATAATGCATTAAACAATAATAATGATAGTCTCTAATAGTTATGCCAACATGTTCACTTCCGTTTCCCACCCATCATGTTCTTGAGAGCTTGTCCAATTGACCTTAACCCTTCCCGGTGAGCATCTCGTTATTGAGTTTGAAGATATATAGTTTTGGAGAGATAGGTGTTTAAGTTATGACTTTCATGAGGAGGGTTTTGACAGACTCTAGAGACAACATTGGATGAAAAGGAGATGTTTTAGGATGGAGATGAAGAATTAGAATGAAATGATTCATCATCATTTTTACCAAAGGTATCATCCAACGAATGAGATGAGGATGGATGATTTAAATCGGTGGAGGAGGAGCTAGCATTTGATTCACGAGGTCTTTTCTTGCCACGATCTGATCGCGTCTTTCGCTCATAATGAGGATTGAGGGGATCCATGACTCGAGCATGTGAGATGTAGTGATCAATTGCTAGCTCAGGAAAGACGGACACAACATGTTTAAACAATCTAGTTAATAGCATTCCATAAGATAAGAGTTCCTTAGGTTTGCTTTGAGTCTT
>BQNB010205847.1:0-10589 GCA_026074375.1 Tanacetum coccineum | reverse complement strand
CATTAAAACTGAGAATTACAAATGCATAAGAGAAATTAACTTAAAAACACTTTGAACTACTTTTAAAACTACACTAAAACGACATACATAAAAAACTGAATAATTGCCACAATGGCTTACAAAGCTATTTATAGAAAAAACGACTAGGGTCTTGCTCTTTTCTTTTCTTGCTGTTGTGCTAGTTTGTAGACACACAAACACAGGTGTGTTTGTTTTGTGAGGGTGTTCACAGCCCCTAATCTTAGCCCTTCAATCTTCAAAAATCCATCTTGGTCGTCGAAATAGGTCTTGGGAGGTGTGGGATTGCCAACTTGGCAATCTCACAGCTGGGAAAGTTAGTGGAGGAGGGGGGAGGTGAGTACCCATGAAGAAACACAGGGTAAAAACGGGTTTGTAGACCCGTGATTGTGTTTGGGGGGAAAACAAGGCGGGAAAAACGGTTTGAGTGATAACAGGGTGTAAGTTTGTGGAAATGGCGAAAGTGGCCCCTCAAAGTGTTTTGTTGGATTGCACCTATGGTCCTTGTAGTGTTATAACTTTTGGGGACTTGGCAGAAATAGTCCCCAAAGGTTATAACTCCTTTTGCATCACTCGTCCTTTGGTGTACAAGTTAGGGGAGTTGGCAGTTTTGCCCCCCTACACTTGTTACTTTGCTTAAATGGCAATATGGCCCTTCTCTTCTTTTCTTTTATAAATATAAGTTTAGGGGTTTGGCAATTTCAACCCTTAAACTTATATTTCTTGATTTGATGACTTTTGGATTTGTCGAGGTTGACTTGGGTTGACTTTGACCTTGACCAATTGACTTTTCTGCTTCGATTTGGCTTTGTCTTTCACAGTCTTTTCCATTCCGAGTCCGGTTTTGTCGTTTTGGCTTTGTTTTTCGTCCTTTTCTTAGTTATCCGTTCCTGCACAATACAATTAGCAAAACAAGTGTATCTTTGGCATTTTAAGTCCGTTTTTGGTTATTTTAGCTTGTTTTTAAAGGTAAAAGGTATGTGTATTTAAGCACATACCACCTGGCAGTATTAAAAGTTTTTAGGCCAGTTTTCATTAAAATTGCTCTTGGAACCATGTTCCTTTGAGCATTAGGGTGAGTCCTATTGGTAGTATAGTTGTAGTTCACCCTGTTATAATTATTCTCATATACCATCCTTTCCCTTTGATGGTATTTACAATGAGCCTACACATGATCAAAACTTCCACAAATGAAGCAAGCTTTGTTATACATCACAAAATCACTTCTTAGTTGATTGGACTTCTGTCCATTCCAGTTTCTTTGATTTCCCCTAGGACTTTATGATTTATACATCTCAGCATACCTAACTGGCTTTTTAACTGGTTTTTCATGATTTTTAGGTTTGACAATCTCTATCTTTTTATCAAGAAAAATAGTTTCTTTATCAACATTAAGTGGAGACTCAACAAAGCTACTTGTGTCTTCTGATACTTGGTCTTTTACCAAAGAGTCATCAAAATTTTCCTTAGAAGCATCTGATTTTTTATCACAAACAATGTTAGACTCTTGCTTACTATCCTCAGAACCATAACTTTTAAATTCAGGGTCTTTGAATTTAGGGTCTTTGAATTCATCAAGACCTGAATAATACAAATCAAGCTTTTTAGGTCAATTATAGATTAAAGGATGAGGTGGAGGAACAACATTATACCCTAAACCCTTTTTATTTTTGTTAGTTGTCTGACTCTCTAACAACTTGTCTAGGTCCTTTGAGGCTTTATCAAATTTCTCAATTTTAAATTTAATGCCCTATTTTTCTTGCTTAACTTTTTCAAACTCACTTTTAAGCACATTTATTTCATAGTCTTTGCAAGCTACTTCCCTTTTAAGAACTGCAACTTCTTCACTAAAAAGAACCTCATTCTTTCTATATGTGATAAGTTGTCCTTCTATAGTTGCTAAACCTCTTTTATAAGTAGCTGTTGTAAATTTAGTTTGATTAAGCTTAACAATTAAATCATCACACTGTTTCTTAAGAGCTTCATAGTTTTTCAGACAAGTTTTAGAGCAAGTTTTATCATTGTATACCTTAGAGTCTAAAAACGCCGTGAGAGCCATGTTTGTCTGAACTTGTTCTTCTGTCATATCACTCCAGTCAAAACCTACAACATCTTTAGCCAACATTTCCTTTGAAGATGTGTCTTCATTGTTTTCATGCTTCCTAGTGTTGTCTTGACATCTAAACTGACCTTCTTGTTCCTTGGTGCTCTGCACTCTCTGGAAAAGTGTCCCATCTTGTAACAGTTGAAACACTCTACCTTGGATTTATCATACCCAGTAGTATCATTAGCATTAATGAAAATTTTCTTGCCTGTCCTCTAATAGTACCTCTTTCCCCTCATACTTAGCAGAGAGAGCTGCCACTTCAAATCCATTGCTTCCAGATCATCTTCATGAATTTTCTCTATGTCCTACTGTAGGAGATTAGAACCATTGGGATTATCAACCATGAAAGCATACACAATATTATCACTGAAGCTAGCAGTACTAACTTAAGAACTAGCAGTGTTAACATTAGGGCTAAATGTACTAACTTCATATGCAGGTTTAGCAGTATTAACATCATTAGTACTACTACTGCTTGGAGCAGTCATAAAGGCCAAGTTTTGAGCACCACTACTTGCACCAACAGATATCTTTACACTTTGTTTAGCAATTTTAAAATTGTTGTACAAATCATTGATGCTCGTTGTTTTAATTTCAGCCTTATTTATCTAGACTACAACATGAGTATTCCACTCAGGTGGAAAGCTGCTTAAAATTTTTGAATTTAGGTCTTCATGAGTGATGACTACACCTAAAATTGCAAGCCTACTAACAATTTTCTGGAGCCTGTTAAAGATAGAGTCAATAGACTTTGTGCTTGATGCACTAAAATTTTCATATTATTGATTCAAAAGTGTCTTCTGTGTTTTCTTAGTGGCTTCATTACCTCCAAATCGTGTTTTGATAGCAGCAAACATTGTTTTAGCATCATTGTACTAACTGAAAGTAAGTTGATGTTCACTGGGAAGAGCCATGAGTAGCAAGCTTCTTGCCTTCACATCATTCTTCTTGTTGGTCTTTTCTTTAGCAGTTACAAGTACTGACATCTTTGTAACAAAAGTACCATTCTCTTGTGCTGTTTGTGGTACAGATACCCATGAGTTACCATTCTTTATGACCTCCCATAGAGCATAGTCTTGTACCTAGAAGTATTACTTGTTTCTAATTACCCACATCTCATACTCACCAAGTTTGAGTATGGGTAACTTAGCAATAGTATTACTCTGTGCAGATTCAAATTCTATAACTTCTAGATCAAAGTTTCAGAACACAAGGCTCTGATACCACTTGTTGATCCCAATTAGATCTTGCAAACCTTGTTAAAGGGGTTAGTTGTATTAAATAGATTCAAGACAACTATGCTAGAAACTTTGTTGATACTAAGAGTATGCAGAATCTACTCTTTAGTACTTAGAAGAATATGAATGTAATAGTAAACTGTGATGCAGTAGAATGAATAAACAATGAATATAACCAAAAAGCTTCAATATTATTATGATGAATAATACGAGTACTCTGTCTAGTACTAGGGTTTACAACCTTGAAGCTATGAATGTGTCTATCGAGATGTGTTTACAACCATAACCTAGGATCTCCTTTTATACACCAAGGAGTCCTTTACAAGATACAAATCTTCTAAACTTATATAAGATATCTACGTATCTTCTAATAATATAAGATATACACAATAAGTTCATATATATCACTTCATATGTCTTTATCATTCTCTGACAGTTGTAATCTTCATGCAGCAGTACAAAGTCTTCCAACAGTACTAATTTTAGTACTGGCAGTACTAACTTTCTTCTGTCAGTGCTAACCTAGTTAGTACTGGTAGTTATATTATGAGCAGTATTAAGTTCTTGGACTAGAAGTACTAACTTGTGAAGATTTATTCCCAACACCGATAAATACGGTTATCTTCTAATCTCATTCATGATCCAACATAAATTCATCACTCTATCTCTCTCTCGCACAATTCGGTCAAATTCTCATAATTCCATATAATGGTCAAGCCATTTTCACAAACGAATGAGACCATGCATCTCTTGCATATTCCCAAGAGACTGAGGGACCATATCATACCGGTCTTCCTACTCCCGACGATATTCTTTGATTTCTTCAATTGAATCGTGTCGAGTTAAATCGCACCATGAAAAGTCAAAATGTCATTCTCATTCCTAATCAAATTCTTACCAAAGAATTGAGTCAAGACATGAAGCATTGGGAAGAACTTATTTGTGAGAATGTGTTCGGACTAGGAGGCCACCGAGACCATCTCTCATCTAGTCTCGCTCACATGTTGTATTGTATTGTTGCCGAAGAACAATATAATCTTGCTTATTTCTTTGTCAAATGAATCGAATGTGCCCGGGCTACTTCAACCGCTAATCTTCCGTACGGCATGCTCTTGACTCTTCTCTATCGACACATCATGGAATATTATCCTCACCTTGACAATGGCATTTACAATGTCGTTGATTGTGTCATGCGTCCACTCGCTTTAAAACAAACCCGAAAACCCTGAAGTGATCGTGGAAAAGACCGTCACTCCGTCTCATCAACTTTCGCCCATCATAATCGTGGATCTTCATCTCACCAAGGAGATAATGATGAGGATGATGATGCTTCCCATGCTAGTACCCCATCTCCTACTACTTACCTAAACTCTCTCGAACCACTCGACTACCAACAATACGAAATTCCCACTTCTTCTGAACAAAATGATGACCTTCTCTTTGAGCGTCAAACCGACTTACTCAATCAAACATAACAAATGCATAAGGAACTTAGAGGTGGATTCAAATCGTTTAGCAAGGCATTACGAGGAGTCTTCGAGAAGAATAAGAAATAAAGACGTTGAAGGATGATTAGCTTAGTAGAATAATCTATTTAGGACTTTATGTGAACTTATGTGTATGTTTAATAAATTGTGTGATGACAACCCGACTTGGTCGGATGAACTTTAACTTGTTCAACTTGCTTAGGATCCTTAGTATTTATGAATTATTAGTATGCTCTTATTATTATGCATCCTTGTTTTATAAATTTTTGATTATTGCAAACATACATGATATACTTGATTTCATGAATATATATGTTCACATGGGACTTGCTGTAAATTGACCACCAAAACACAACCTTTCTTATAAAATTGTTACAAAAATCAAATTTTTGGTCGTCTGAAAAACACCAGATGGGCGGCCCCCTTAATTCATAAGGGCGGTCCCCTTATAAATTAGGGGACCGGCCATCAATTAAGGGGACCGGCCATCTGATTCACGGATTTTACTGTTTCTTTATGCTTTTTGACTCTCTTTTATCTATCCATAGCTATCTTTACCCAGAAAACTTGAACATATTTTGGAAATTCTTAAACAAGTTCAAATCCATTCCATTTTTAAACCTTTCTCATCCAATAAATTCCCTCCAAATGATCACCACCATCTCATCATCTTCTTCATTTTCTATCAACCACCATAAACCACCATGGCATCCACTAGAGCCTCAATTTCCAAAGACTCTAAAAGACCAAAAACTAACATCATTCCACCAAAATAATTGTTTGTGGATTTAACTCATGATGACACTAAAACCTCATCACCTGAACATCAAATCCCATCCCCTAATGCTCTTAATGCACCTTCAAAAACACCATCAACCAAAGGTACTTCCTCATCCTCCATTGACTACACACCCAAGTCACCAACATCATCCACATCACCATCAACTAATGGTAACTTAAACTCACTAACATCTCCTCTTCCAAGAGTTCCTCCACCACCTCTAACTCAAGAAAATCCACTAACATCAATGGACATCACTGGACATCACTCTCACCCTTTCACCAATTACCCCTCTTGATATTCAATTTAATACCCCATCACCTTCTCCACCTATCTTTGGTCATCCCATACCTTGGAACCTTCTTGAGACACATGGAGACTCATGTTTGTGTTGCATTCATGACCGTACTCTTATTTTTGGATTGAGAGATGAACTCCAATATATGTTTTCTTACATAGAACACATGCTCTCACAACCTCCACCACCCAATTCACCACCACCACCATCACTTTCACCAAACTAAACATACACCATGTTTAGCCATTTTCAAATAATTGTCAACCAAACCTTTTGCAAGCAAGTTCTATGGAATTCTAGGAATGATAGGATCTTTGTAGTTTAAATTAAGTATGTTGTACTAATATGTTTCAAGCATATTACTTCCATTTGATGTATGCATGATTGTGTTTTATACACAATTTTTATGTTTAATGAATGCCCATTAGTCTTATATATTTTTTATATGCACTTGTTTTCTTTTTGGTTAGTTGAATTTTTCATATCCATAAAAGTTAAGCCTAGTTGATATATATTTGTGATTCTTAGTTTACACAAATAACTTGACACATGTTAAGCATTATCAACATGTTTAAATATTTTTCATATTTGCTATATGTTAGAAATGGTTGTCTTGTTCTTCTAACTTGTTTTGTAGCAAAGTTATCAACAGCTCGATTCCTTGGTGCCCTCAAACAAGGGGGAGTACACATCAAGGGGGAGCGTTCATCCCATCGACTTTTCACATATTTATCGATGAAGCCTTTTTGATTCTATAAAAAAGGGGAGAAATGGAAATAACACTCACTAAAGGGGGAGATTGTTGATAGAAATAATGCCTAAAAACGTTATTAATATTTTTCGACCTCTCTACTTTTTATAATCACAAAATGTAAAAACGATCAATGAAAAATTATTTGTAAACAAGTAATTAGTAGTAAATTTTCATTTTGAAAATTTAATCACTTAAAGGTATGAATAAACTTATGCTTTATGCATTTCATGATCAAAGGAATTTTTATTTAACCTCCCATTTTTTATAAAAATGTCACAAACATTTTTAAATCTTTTACAAAACATTTTTAGATTTAAAAGAAATGTTTTATTCAAATAAATTTTTTGAATTCAAATTTTCTACTTAAAAATGGCTAGAAATGTTCCAGAAAACACTTCCCCAAGAAAAGACAAAAAAGGGAGCGTCTGAGGCTTGGCGGACCCCTTAATTATAAGGGTGGTCCCCTTAATAATTAAGGGGACCGGCACCCTATTTAAGGGGACCGCCCAGACAAAAAGCAAGCTTAGCTTGCCTATAATTATTTGACTATTTCCCACTATTTTTCTTACCTTTTGCACACACTTTCTTTTTGTTCTAAATCAGTTTATACTCTCCTTTCATTCCTTTGATCATTTAATCATAAAGCTTTGTTTCCAAGTGATCCAAGCTTAATTCCTCAAGTGCAAGAGAAGAATACTTCTTATCATCAAATCAAGAAGTGTTATAGTTTAGTTGGTATTGTTGTGAAGTTGGGTTAGATCTTGTATATCATTTGTGTATATTGTGAAGGTGTGTATTATAGTTGTGTATAATAGTTAGATTGTAGT
Source organism: Tanacetum coccineum (assembly GCA_026074375.1). NCBI lineage: Eukaryota > Viridiplantae > Streptophyta > Magnoliopsida > Asterales > Asteraceae > Tanacetum > Tanacetum coccineum. The sequence continues at coordinate 3,079 of BQNB010205847.1, read as the reverse complement.
GATCATTGTAAGTATAGTTAGATCGGGGTGATCTTTGTAAGTAGTGTTAGATTGATGTGATCGTAGTAGTGTCTAGGCATAGTGAAGTTGTGAAGCGTAGTGAAGTTATAAAGCGAAGTGAAGTAGTGAAGCGAAGAGAAGTCTTGAAGTGAAGAAAAGTTGTGAGTTCTTGTAAAGTGGTGTGATTAGCATACAAGTGTTGTGATAGATTAGTTCTAGCTAACTCTTATCTAACTCTTATCTCTTGTCTTTCATATTTACTTGTCATTTACTTACTTACTTGTATTGTTCATATTGTGCACATATTAAGATCACACAAAGTCAAGTCTAAATTTTTATAAACAAGCATAACTTTTAATTAAAAAAAGAGGTAAACTATTCAACCCTCCTTCTAGTGTTCCACACATTGCATTACCCCTATAAACAAACTGCATTAACTTTAAGAAAACACGCACACATACCCAATTTTAGACGCCTAATACATTATGCGCGAACCCTAACCTAGACTCGCACCCAATAAAACAAGTATGTACTATATTACGTCTATAAACAAACTGCATTAACTTTAAGCAAACACGCACACATACATTTACTTGTCATTTACTTACTTACTTGTGTTGTTCATATTGTGCACATATTAAGATCACACAAAGTCTAATCTAAATTTTTATAAACAAGCATAACTTTTAATTAAAAAAAGAGGTAAACTATTCAACCCCCCCTTCTAGTTTTCCACACATTGCATTACCCCTATAAACAAACTGCATTAACTTTAAGCAAACACGCACACATACCCAATTTTAGACGCCTAATATATTCTGCGTGAACCCTAACCTAGACTCGCACCCGATAAAACAAGTATGTACTGCATTACGTCTATAAACAAATTGCATTAACTTTAAGCAAACACGCACACATACAAAACTTTAGACGCCTAATACATTCTGCGCAAACCCTAACCTAGACTCACACCCGATAAAACAAATATGTACTGCATTTCTATAAACAAATTGCATTAACTTTAAACAAACACGCACACATACCCAATTTTAGATGCCTAATACATTCTACGCGAACACTAACCTAGACCTGCACCCGATAAAACAAATATGTACTGCATTACCTCTATAAACAAACTGCATTAACTTTAATCAAAAATGCACACATACCTAATTTTAGACGCCTAATACATTCTGTGCGAACCCTAACCTAGACTTACACCTAATAAAACAAATATGCACTGCATTACGTCTATAAACAAACTACATTTCCTTTAAGCAACCACGCACACATACCCTATTTTAGACACCTAATACATTCTGCATGAACCCTAACCTAGAATCACACTCGATAAAACAAATATGCACTGCATTACCTCTATAAACAATCTACATTAACTTTAAGCAAACACGCACACATACCTAATTTTAGACGCCTAATTCATTCTGTGCGAACCCTAACCTTGACTCGAAGCCAATAAAACAAGTATGTACTGCATTGTGTCTATAAAAAAACTGCATTAACTTTAAGCAAACATGCACACATACTAAATTGTAGACAACTAATACATTCTTCATAAACCTTAACCTAGACTCGCACCTGATAAAACAAGTATGTACTGCATTACGTCTATAAACAAACTGCATTAACTTTAAGCAAACACACACACACACATAGCTAATTTTAGACGCCTAATACATTATGCGCGAACCCTAACCTAGACTTGCACCTGATAAAACAAATGTGTGATGCATTACCTCTATATACAAACTGCATTAACTTTAAACAAGCATGTATCGCATTACTTCTTTACAATAACCGCATTAAAGCACACAGACACATTTTCAAACACTTAACATGTTCTGCGCAAACCCTAACCTAGAGTCGCACCCGATAAAACAAATATGCACAGCATTACTTCTATAAACAATATGCATTAACTTTAAAAAAAACACGCACACATACCCATTTTTAGACGCCTAATACATTCTGCGCGAACCCTAACCTAGACTCGCACCCGATAAAACAAATATGTACTTCATTACCTCTATAAACAAATTGCATTAACTTTAATAAAAAATGCGCACATACCCAATTTTAGACGCCTAAAACATTCTGTGCGAACCCTAACCTAGACTTACACCTAATAAAACAAATATGCACTGCATTACCTCTATAAACAAACTGCATTAACTTTAAACAAACACGCACACATAACCAATTTTAGACGCCTAATACATTATGTATGAACCTTAACCTAGACTCACACCTGATAAAACAAATATGCACTTCAATACGTTTATAAAAGAAATGCATTAACTTTAAGCAAGCACGCACACATACCCAATTTTAGACGCCTAACACATTCTGCGCGAACCCTAACCTAGACTTGCACCCGATAAAACAAGTATGTACAGCATTAAATCTATAAACACATTGCATTAACTTTAAACAAACACGCATACATACTAAACTCTAGACGCGTAATACATTATGCGTAAACCCTAACCTAGATTCGCATCCGATAAAACAAATATGTATTGCATACCTCTATAAAAAAAACTACAATAACTTTAAACAAACACGCACGCATACCCAATTTTAGACGCCTAATACATTCTGCATGAACACTAACCTATACTCGCACCGGATAAAACAAGTATGTACTGCATTACATCTATAAAAAAACTGCATTAACTTTAAGCAAACATGTACACATACCTATTTTTAGACGCCTAATACATTATGCACGAACCCTAACCTAGACTCGTACCCGATTAAACAAATATGTATTGCATTACCTCTATAAACAAATTGCATTAACTTTAAAAAAACACGCACACATAACCAATTTGAGACGCCTAATACATTCTGCGCGAACCCTAACCTAGACTTACACCCGATAAAACAAATATGCACTGCATTACGTCTCAAAACAAACTGCATTAACTTTAAGCAAACACGCACACATACCCAATTTTAGATTCCTAATACATTCTGCGCGAACCCTAACCTAGAATCGCACTCGATAAAACAAATATGCACTGCATTACCTCTATAAACAATCTGCATTAACTTT
>BQNB010205843.1:0-10589 GCA_026074375.1 Tanacetum coccineum | reverse complement strand
GTAGAGTATACCTCTTTTAACTTCTCATAAGTCAAATCGATTAATGGCTCAAATTTCCAGTGAACAAAGCTCGTATTTGCTCTAGGTTCGCTTGGTACGGATGTACCTTGATTGGTTTCCACGATTCATTCCTGAGTTGCGCGTGTTTCTTCTCGGAGGTATGGTTTTAAACAAATTTTGTCCACACATTTATTTGAGTAATTACTTGACCAAAGTATAATTCGAGTAGCGTACATATATATGATGCAGCTTTAAATATAACGAAATAACATTCATTCAAACAGAGATGCGACAAAAGTTTATATAGAGAAAAGAGATGAATGCTCTCACATATGTAGTTTTAATTCTCCCATAATGATTGTTATCCAAAAGATACGTTTTCAAAAGTTTGTATTTCGTAGTAACCTCCAACAAAGTTGGGTTTTCAACATAAATCGTGATAAAAAGGTTTTGACTACAAAAAATATTTCAAGTAACACATAATAAAGAAAATTTATTTATTTATTTTATTTTATTTTTATTTTTATTTTTCTATTAAAGTCATAATAAGGATTTTCCAAAAATTTGAAGTCATAGTAACCAAACACAATGATACCGATACAAAAGAATTTATATTTTGATAATAAAAACATTTTATTTTTCGAACGCGGGTTGAATAGATATATTCAATAAAATTTGGTGTTTAAATGTATCTTATAATACATAAATTTTGATGCTAAAGCAATGTAACCGTTGAAAAATACCAGTGCATCCTGTTTAAAAAATGTTCAAAAAGTACCTCACTTGTACATGTTTTATTACCAAAGGACTTCGACTCGTCCAAATAAGTACCATATCCGAAACACAACGCCACGACAAAAATTGTTATCATGGTTACATAATTAACCAGTATCAAGTATAAGGTTCTCGTTCTCGTATCAATCCTTTTATCTCAAAAGGGGTCTCCTATGCGATGGGCATACAACCAAACAGCTAGAGTGGTAGCATTCTAAGACGAGTTGCTTCTAAGGCAACAAATGACATAATCCATCTCATCGAATGTCTTCAAGAATGAAATGTTTAAGTAACATGTTTTCACGATAAAAACGATGTCAATCCACAAGTGGATGAAAAATAGTCGGTTGCAATTCGCACGGTATGGTAAGGACAAAATGCCGCGCATTTACGCTTTCAACCCTAGTCTCTCTATAGTCGCGTTGCATCCACATCGTTTGAGTATCCACATCCACACATCCAAGCCTCACCCATCCTCGAGTGAATTCTTTAAAGGTTTTAAGCCATGTAGCAACTTGAAGCCTAATTTCACAACTCATCAAACAAGAACTGTCATGAAATCAAGGTAGAAGTTGGTAAAAAGATTAATGTTTTTGAAAATTTAACTCAACTTTGGGGTCGCTCAGAAACAAAATCTTGAATTACTAAACATGGTGTTTGTGAACAAGTAAATAATGCTTACATTAGAAGCCAAAACGGTTGGCTTAATAGCATGACGAAATAAAACAGAGACGTGATCAAAATATAGGTTGACGTAGCTCTAATAGTGAAAGAACAAACGTCTCTACATGTCGTGCATACGTAGTTCACCTGCTGCTCGCCTTGAGTTATTACTCGGAATCTATCAACGATTCCTTCTAAAGGTCTTATGCAGGGTAAAGGTACGAAAAGTATTTAGGTGTACGTCGCGACTCACTCGCGAAATCATTAGCACACGAAGACAATCTATGGGACATATTGTGACTATAACGGTGTCCTAGATAGCAAGGTGCTTACGGACAGTGTGACACTATAACAACAGTAACCGATGTGAACGCAAACTCAAAACATAAATGGATCAATCCAAATAAGCATGATGTACTAAAATCAAATAGCGGTCATCTAAAAGCATGCATTGTATGGTGCACATAATTCCTAGTATGCTTTTCAGTGACTAAAGTGGAAAGTCGGTTTTTAAACTTGTTTAAAATAATGACTATACCTAGTGTTGCATGATACTAACGAATTTAGGACATAGTTGAAATCAAGTATGTCTAATTTAGGATCGTATTGATGGCAACCACATACGGAAAGTCAGTTTTTTAAACGTTGTTTAAAAATATGACTAAACCCAGTGGGTTGCATTAAACTTCCCGAATTCTAGACAAGTAGATCAAGTTATGACTTAATATAGTCAGAAATGTACAACCACTACGGACTAGGTCACTCGTTCATGCGAGGTGTTTTTAAAAAAAGAAATCATTTAGGGTTTAATAGTTTGGGATTTTTTTATTTTTGAAAATAAAACCGGCATTCTCTATAACCTTAGGCTCTGATTACCAATCTGTCACACCCCACCAAGGCGAAAACGCGAGGCGTAACATATTAATAAACATCACACAAGATGATAGATAAAACACCATATATAATTTTAGATAAAAGAAAGTTATCCGAATTACAACATTACAAGTCCAAATTTAAAAGTACAAAAGTCAACATTGTTGTTTTTCTTCCAAACATGGATCACCCCAAAAGACAATAACTTGGAAGAAAATATACATCTTGAACTTGTTCAAATGCAATCACACTAAGTTTTCACCTCAGGAATGTCACCTGAAAAACATGATAAAAACGGTTAACTATCGAAATAGTTGGTGAGCTCTCAAGATTATGTACACCAAAAATGTAGTTTAAAAGAAATGAGTAGATGTCCAAACATAGTTCTCAATTCAATATCAAGTTGCCAAAATAAGACGTTAATCCAAGCTGGTTCAAATTTCCAAAGACAGTTTTCATTACCCTAAGTAACGTAATATAAATCAATATAAATGTATGCTATAGAGTTTATGCGAGGCACTACTTAAACGTATTCAGCCTAACAGTTCCAAACATCTAATCCAGTTCTAATTGTATAGTGTGGCATAAACACTTAGTACTATGCACCCTTGCGCGGGGAGTGAGGAGGGGCTAGTCACCTAATAGCGCTATCCATAAGTACTAACGTCTCAATCCCGATAAGGGGAATACTGAGTTAAAAGTAGTGGCGGGTTCCAAGCATCAAACAGCATATATATTAAGTTTAAAGTTTAAAGTTCAACACATTTCTAAAGTTCAATAAGTTCAAATCAATTTCAAAGTTCAACACGTTTCCAAAGTTCGACAAGTTCAAATCAAGTTTAAAGTTTAACACGTTCAAGTTCAAATGTGCTCAAAAGATTAATTACTTCAAAGTAAGAGTATAAAAATGACACATCATGCTTTCCACCCCAAAACATTTAAAACATGTAAGAAAAAGGGGATGTGAGAAACTCACCGAAGATGGGAGTATCGATCGAGAAAGTTAACAAAGGAAGAAGAACGACAACAATGATTTCAACCGCGACCTATAATAATAGTGGTCCGTGTATTAGGAAGTTATAATAGTTAGAATATGCATAACTTGCAATGATGTGGAATAATATATATATATTCCTACATGTATAAATCCTATGTCGAAGAATCCATGCTCAAGACGCAACCTACCATTTCCACACTTACATTTTTCTGAAATTTTCCGGTTTTCCTAGTCGCTTGACAACGCTTAAAGAAATACTAAACGACCACAACCAATGCTCATATCTCATTTCCAACCACCTATATGTATTGATAGACTACTGTAATTTTCCCAAAAACTATTGACAAGTTTAACCATTCCTCAAGAATACCATAACACAAAGTGTCCGAAATAGGGTCTACTGGAACTTAGCTAATGTTGGACATGATCAGACCCATTTAAACTTTACAAAAAAATCTGGAAAAATTCAGGAAGATCATACACATTATGAAGATGCTACTGCTTGAATTTCGTCTAAAAATATTAAGTTTTGGTCCGCCGGCTCACTACATATTTGGAATCTAAATTCTGGACAAGAATTGCAGTTTTGACAATACATTTTGTAAAGACCTTTTGACTAACTTATACTTACTGAAAATTCGCGAGGCCTTTTTAGTTGGAAAGTAGACTCGCCGAACTTAGTTTTAGAGTCAAGAAACTCTATAAAATCTTTTAAAATGACCAAGTTATGGCTTACGCAAGTTGACCCAAATTTTTGCGCAAAATTGCCTAATGCAAAATTTGACATAACAAGTTTCCAAACTTTTAACTAGCGTAGAGAACTCGTTTTTAGGAGTTATCAGACGCGCAAACTGGCGCCACGAAGCTACGGACATAGCCTATCATAATCCTAGATCAAAACTCAGTTTACCACATCATAATTTTGCCGACAAGAGCCTAAACTTTCTGATCTAAATAGGGGTTTTATAACACCTTCAAATCGCCAATGTTTCGTATCAACAACAATCCCAATATGCTCAAACTAACCTACTAATCATGCTAATCATCCTAAACTATCTAATATACCAAAAATGCAACATGCATGACCATCAATGGATTCTCAACATCAAACTATACACATGCAAGTAATATATAATCAAATGAACACAAAAATTAACTAGGATACTTACAAAGATACAATGGAATTGTTAAAAGATCAAAACTATAAACCCTTATGGTTTCTTGACCTTGGCCGAACCCCACAAACATAAATCAAAGACCCAAAATTCTTGATTTGTTTCACTAAACTTGTTAAAAACACTTAATCTTGAACCCTTGCAACACCAATTATACCCAATTTGATCAAAACCCCAAAATCAAGAATCTAATAAAAATCAAGAATTTGAGTAACTTGATGCATGCTTGATTTTATTTGAAAAAGGATGATGGGGGTTTAGTTTATGAGTGATTTGGGAAGTAATAGGAATTATCAATTTGATTTTTGGTAGTGATGGTGGTGGTTATTGGTTTGTTCGTCGATCACAAACGACGGAACAGAATAGGGGGGGAGAGGAGGATAAAAAAAAGTCGTGGGTTTTGTTGTGGTATGTGTTTTTATGAGTAGGAAATTAAGACTAAATTTTGGGATTATTTATATTGGGGTTTTTTAAATTGCCCTTTAAATTTTCTTTAAAAATAATTTAGTGGGTCGTTTGTTTTAAGATTAGGAACTGAGCCACCCTTTAGTGAGGGTGGCTGGTGGTATGGGTATTTTTATTTTGTGAATTTATCATTACATGGTCTTAGGCCCATTGCCTAATTAAGTACTCTATTTTAATTGTATAAAAACTCGATTTTGGACGTATGGTTTTGGCCAATTTGCGTATAAAGTAAAAAAAATTACATAAAACTAAAATTATTTTGCAATCGAAGCTTATAATTAATATCGGAGGACTGTTGATTTTATCGATCGTTTTTAATTTTTTTTAAAACGATTTTATTTTACCACCAAGCCATAACTTCCCTGGCGGATATAATTTAAAATGATGTTTTTTACTAAAACCACTGAAAATAATAAATATCTAATTCCATTTAAATTGAGGGATAAATAAAAATTTAAAGCTCGGGATATAAGAAATCAAATATTTGGACTCGAAAATCGAGTTGCACCAACAAAAAATGTTGTTACAATGCTTTTATAGGAAGTCATGCGGGACCACATAAAAACTTACTCACATAAATAATTTAGAGAGTCTAATATCATACGTTTGCTTCCGGTTACTGACTTCAAAATTGACGGATGTCACATAGGTTTTTGTCTTAACCTTATATTTTTATAAATGTAACAAAACAATTTTCAAAAATCTATTTAAACAACATCTTTTTTGCAATTATAATGAAATGTTTTTATGTTTGGTAATTATTTACAAATTTAAAATATCATTTGGTAAATATTTCCCCATTAAACATGTCTTTTTTTCCACTAGATTTTTCATTCAACCACAAAAAGACAAAAAAAGGGAGGACGCGCTCTGTCGTTGGCGGTCCTTTAAATAGTGCGAGCGGGGGCATTCTGGCGGCCCCTACATAACTATATCTGGGAACGCCATTTCTGCGTAAGTTTTTTTCAGCGTCCCTATTCAAATAGTGGTTTCACTTCCTAACTATTTTTTCAACTCTTTTGCAACGACAATTTCTTTCAGTTCTCTTCGCTGATCTAGATCTCCATCCTAAATTCTCTTAAACTCTTAGATCTTTTAACTAGTTCTATCTTGTTTAATAACGTAATTTCAATTATTCTATCCTTTTCTTTCTATCCTATCAAGTCGAATGTAGGAGACTGAACTTTCGTCCATCGTCAAGGAAGATCGGATAGTTTTGTAGTCTAGTTCTGTACTTTTGTAACCAATTGTTAATTTAGATCGATGACCATGTCTTCCAATCTTTAGTAGTTTGTAGATCCGAATGGTGTGTATATTCGAAAGGGCTGATTGTGGGTTGGTTAGTATTTTGGGCCCTTAATAATACATTAGGATAGTGGGTAGATGGTTCTTCAGCTAAGATTAGGACTCGGCATCTAGTTAGTGTCTGATAAAAAAATAATGTAAGACGACCGCCAGGTCTTTATGTGTTTAGGCCTTAAAAAACAAGGGGTTGTTATCGTTGGGCCATCAAAAAATAACGGGTTTGGTTGTACCGAAGAGAGAGAACTCAGACATTAAGAATTTTAGTGTCGGGAAAGAAAATTAACGTAAGCAACTTGTATGGTTTTCTTCGCCGAGAAAGAAAGGGCTTGTTGACTAGTGAATAGTAACTCCTCGAGTTGGAGTACTGGGGAGGTGGAAGTTAAGAGGCGAAGAGGAGCTTCGTGACTATACTACTAATAAATCATCGTGTCGGTTTGCAGTTCCTTTCATCTTTTCTCTTTACGCTTTATTTATATTTATCGATTTACCTTTTATATTTTCATTTGTGTTCATGTGATTGTGAGGTTAGTTGTAGTGTATATTGTGTTATTGTGATTTGTCGTAGTACTTTGTTAGTTAATATTGTGGTTGGAGCTTTATTGTTAAGTTTGTGCTAGTTGTTGTGTAAATCTATTATCGCACTTCTCATTTACGTATATACTTGATTGGCGATTTGATACCAAAGATTTAAAGTTTTGTTAAATGGAAACGTATTTACCCCACTTACGATATTTACACAATTGGTATCAGATCCACGTCGGCTATAGTTTATAACAAATGGTTTATTAAATAGGTACGATCCATGTATCAAATTACCATGAAGGGGCATTAAATATGAAAAGTGTTTTGTTGCTTGATTCGTAATAGTTTTGTTGTCAGATGTCATTTGTATAATACGCTTGAAGGAAAAAATCTTTTTTAAAAAGAGTTCGGGAAATGTAAATATAAATTCTTCTAATCGTCAAGAGGTTGGGTATATGGTGTCTTAAAAACAAGTTCATTTTTTGTGCCTGTGATACTTAACCACTTTCTGAAGTCCTACGCTCAGTCCACTAAAGTCACGAATGATTATTAACCAAAAGTATTCTTTGGGTCACTTGGTGGCAGGTCCCTCTAACTGTTAGTCGGCGGGGCCCGGGCCACCAAATATATCTGGACTTTCGACAAACTTTTTTTTTTTTGTATTTTTTTGTTTTTTCTCGGTGTAGTATTTTTTTGATATATCACGTGTGACATTACACTAATCTTTAAGTTAGAACACTTCACATGCTTTCGTAAAATGGGTATAAATATTTTTGTGGAACTTCAACTGACTCATCGTTTTTGGCATTGAAAAGTATATATCCCTAGCTTTTTAACCATTTATCATAAATAATTTTTGGACCTCCAAATCAAAACAGTTTATTTATAGAAGTTGTTGAATATTAAAGAATTTTATTTTTTATCATCAAACCTACTTGAAGTACCACATGTGATATAACATATTTGTACGTTCGAACACTCAACATGATGTTATCAAATGAGCGTAAGTATTTATGTAAAACATTAAATGGTTCATCATGTTTAACATTAAAAAATAAATATCTTTGCCATTCTAACCACGAGGCATGCAGACCCATGCGATGCACACGGGTTGTGTCATTTTATTTTTCGCACGGGGTGCGTATAATGGTCTCTTGCATAATGATTCTGTAGAATGATGCAGACCCGTGAGTTACACACGGGTTGTATATAAATGTTGATTTCGTACGGTTTTCGTAAGTAGATGAGGTGTAAGTATGTTACTACATGTAATTGAAATGTGACGCGTAATATTTAGGCAAGTGGTTACAAAAGTTTTTGATTGTGTAAATCTTAAATTTGTTTTTATATATTGTAATAAAAATATTATAATCTTATAAAGTCATTGTAGGAAATAAGTTTAGTACTAAATATAGTAAATAAGAAAATCATATGTCAAAACTCAAAACAAACACCCGCTTATTACTTTGTCAAAACAAACACCCACTTCTCTTTTTCTGATTCAATGTTTTTGGTATATATTTTAAAGTTTATGTATATATCACTTGTGATATTATACCTAGTGGTTAGGGGTTTAGGGTTTTTGGTATAGGGTTTAGTAGTTAGGGGTTTAGAGTTTTTGGTATAGGGATTAGTAATAGGTATGTTGTTTATTAGTGTTTTGTTAACGCTTGGTGATTAGCTTCTCATCGTGATGCATGTATTTGATTTTACTAGTTGTACTAATAGGAGGTCAATGTGTTCTTCATGTAATCTATGTATAGAAATTCATAGATTACTAAAAACTAAAAAAGGTAAACTTAATACGTATGTTGTTTATTAGTGTTTTGTTTACACATGGTAATTAGCGTGGTTAGGGAGGGGGTTTAGGGTTATTGGTATAGGGTTTAGTGGTTAGGGGTTTAGGGTTTTTGTATAGGGTTTAGTGGTTAGGTGTTTAGGTTTTTTGGTAAGAGTATAAGTGGTTTAAGCGTTTAGGTTTGTTGGTATATAGGTTTGTAGAATATATTCACTTGTGATAATTAGACATAGTTGGGTATAGGGGTTTAGGATTTTTTGGTTAAGGTTTAGGATTTTTGGTACAAGGGTAGATTTTAGGATTTTTTGGTAGCAAGGGTTAGGTTTAGTATATATCACTTGTGATATTATACCTAGTGGTTAGGTATTTAGGGTTTTTGGTTGATGACATCAAATAACGTCTATTTTATAGCATCATTTATCTCATGAAATTAACCCATATTATATAATTATTGCAAAGAATTGTTACTTAATCGCTTATATTTTAGAATTGCATGTAATTAAGGAGTACTTGTTTGCAAGATTAACAAAACCGCGCATCGGAGCCTTAAATGAAGATATTTTGAAGATTACTATTCTGAAGACCAATACGCCGTATCCATCAAGGAAGATACGACGTATCCGTGCCTGCACTCACCAAAGACCACAGAGAATAAAGCTCAATACGCCGTATCCAGAGAGACTCAATATGCCGTATTCAAGATATGGAATGAATATAATATTCTGGAAGATATCAAGCATGGTCCCTACTCCAAGAAATCCCCAATACGCCGTATCAAATCCTTGGATACGCCGTATTGAACTGACTTCCAGACCTTATAGAAAACTCAAAAACTAGTTTTATGTGTGCTAAATCATATTCTCGATACCTAAACTATAAAAGTCGATTTTCAGAGGAGAAAAATAGTAGAAGAGGTCGAGCAACGCTATCAATTCCATAGGAGACAACGTGTAATTCCATATACTTTAGTAATCATTTAGTTTTTGGCATCATTCGTTAACTTGGTTAGTTTACATTGGCTAAATAATCGCTTTTGTATTTATTATGACGTTTGAAGGCTAATACCTTCGGGTATTAGCCATTATTATGAAGATCTAAATGTTTGGTATTTGTTTATCTTGATTTCTTGATTTATCGTTGAATGCTTGTTTATATTTATCAATTTATACATGTTTACGCGCTTTTGTATGCGACCTATCATTCAACTGGATCTAGTGATACGGACCAAGTAAATCTAGCGTCTGGGATAGCTCTACATATAGTAATTTATACATCTGGAATCATAATCACAGGATCACAAATATTATCCTTCTAAATCTATGTCTAGGATACGCTTCGGGCTTAACAAGTTAATTGGATATTGCCAATGGTTTATTGATCGTGTTGACTAGAAGGTGAACCTAGATAATTCAACAAATAACGTTCTAATTCCATTGGATAGTTGGACAAGTGGACTACTAGTGTATAAATCACCATTAAGCAGTAAGTGGGTAAAGTCTCTATGAGCTAGGGTTTAACAAGATCACCATTGCTTTAATCCCTAAGATAGATTATAATCAACAAATAAGTATGCTTTATGTGGATGCTTTAATTGTGACAGAATTAATGTGTCTAGGTCTTAGGATGATGTAACGCCTAAGTCTTAAGAATGATATACCGTCGCGAGAGAAGAAATCATTGAACCGAATAAACAAAGCAACTTTCTAATCGGATTAATAATGGTTAATACAGTTTTCTTATATTTGGCTCGACCGCTCTTTTATCTTTTGTTTATTTGCTTGCATGGGTTAAAGTGGCTTGAATTGATTGTAGTCACCAACCAAACCGTGCCAGTCTCTCAGGCTGAAAACCCCCTTTTCCCGTTAAAATTATAATTAGGACTGACATAGGTTTAGAATTGAATAGAATTAACATAGATTAGATAACCAATATATTAATTAAATTGATAGATTTAACCTCGCTTCAAGTGTTCGACACCCTACTTACCACGAAACTACTACCGAGCAGGTACACTGCC
>BQNB010205842.1:0-10589 GCA_026074375.1 Tanacetum coccineum | reverse complement strand
TCTAAATTATGGCACAGGAGATTAGGTCATGTGAATTTCAAAAATATAAACAAACTTGTTAAAGGTCACCTAGTTAGAGGCTTTCTACTTCCTTATTAATGCTTTGACTACTAAGGTTTTCTCTTTTATGGTTTAAAAGGGTAAAAAAAATTTCTAGGAATGTGACCCTTTATTTCCTTCAATGTTTGCTCAACCAACAGAGGATGAAGGTGCAGTTTCAGAAAGACCATCTGAAACCTAACCCACACCTTCTCCTACTCACCCAAGTGAAGACCAGTCTGAGCCACAGTCTGACCTATTCCTTAGACCTTCTTCTTTTAACCCAATTCCTAATTCCATTCCAGAAGGTTGTGGTGGGAATCATGGAGGTCAGTCATCCAGTGATAGATCCCAATCAGGGACTAAGGATAACCTGACACTCCAAAGTATGTATGATCTTTGTGTTTCCTTGTGTAAACAAGTCACAACTCAAGCTGCAAATATTAAGGATTTGAAGGCTCAGATCAAGCAGCTAAAGAAGAAGGCCCGACCTGTTATCAACCATCACAAAGTTTAGATAAAAAGTCTTTCAATGAAGACAAGATTGGCAAGGAAGAAAAAGATGGAGTCTGTATCTAAATAGGGGAGGAAAACTTTTAAATCTGTACCAACTATGCATAAAGATCCATCTTTTGATGATCTTGCTGATGCAATGGATTACATAGAGATTGAGGATGCTCATGACGAGGGGACAGTGAAGGACAGTGAAGAAACCAAAGTAAGTACTGAAGATGACAAGACAAAAGTTAGTACCGACAAGCTAAAAGTTAGTACCGACAAGCCAAATGAAGGTACTGCTGAGCCAAATGAAGGTACTGCTGAGCCAAAAGATGGAAATTCAGATGAAAGTGCTGCTCCTATAACTGTTTTTAGAGATGATGAAACTATTGCTCAATTTCTAGTATCCATGAGCCAAAATAAGGCTAAGCAAAAAGGAGTTGAGATTAAAGATGCCGAAGACTCTGATAGACCAAGGCCTACATCAACAAGATCATTGTTAACATTGAAGCCTCTTCCTATGATTGATCCTAAAGATAAAGGTAAGGAAGTTCTTGAGGAAGAAGCTGAGTCAGATGCTGAATCTGAAGGGGTGAACGAAGTTGAAAGAAAGTTTGCTCAGCTTGCTAATGATGAAGAGATAGCCAGAAAGGTTCAAGAAGAATGGGAAACAGAAGAGGAAAAGAAAAAGTTGGCTGAAGAGGAAGCCACAAAGGCTGCTCTTATAAGAGATTATGATGACATCCAGGCTAGAATTGAATCTGATAGCATTCTAGCAGCAAGGCTTCAAGATGAAGAGAGAGAAAAGTTCACAATTAAAGAGAGAGCCAAATTCCTTCATGATACTATTGCTGCTCAAAGGAAATTTCTTGCACAACAAAGAGCTGCTGAAATCAGAAGTAGACCACCTACAAGAACTCAGTTAAGAAATCAAATGATGACGTATTTGAAGCATGTAAGAGGAAAGAAGCATTCTGATTTGAAGAACAAAATTTTTGAAGAAATACAAGTTCTGTATGAAAAGGTAAAAAAATCTGATGAAAACTTTGTTGCTATTGGTTCTACTGAGGATGAAAGGATAATAAGAGAACTGAATAAAAAAGCTGCTGGTATAAAGAAAGCTGACAGTATTAAGGAGGAAAGAAAAGAAGAAGCAGGTACCAGGAAGAGAAAGCTTGGCACAAGGAAAAAGATGAAGTCAAGGAAAAGAAGATTCAGACATGGTACTTCTGAGGATGATAGTGAGAAAGAGAATGATGAGCTGAGATTATATTTATCAATAGCTCCAGATGAGGACAAAGAAGTGGATTATGAAATACTTGACAAGAAGTATCTTATCATAGAATGGAAAACTGAGTATCTTGGAACTAAACCACAGTTTAATAAAGCTAAACACTTAGAGGAGATTAATCTAAATGTGGTGATTAGAAGCAATGGGCAAAAGAGATACTTTAGTACTCTGATAAGGGTGCTTTCCATATTTGATAGAGATGATTTGAATGCTGTATATCAACTGGTGACAATAACGTGTCTGTTGATTTTGATACTTATGGATTCTCTGTGAAGGATTACCAGACCCGCCGGCTTCTTCTCCGCTGTGATAGTATCGATGATCTTTACCCTGTCACTCAACAACCATCCTCTACCACAACCTTTGCTTTGCTTTCATTGAGCCCCACCATGTGGCACAGACGCCTTGGACACCCGAGTGAAGATGTGTTTCGTCGTTTAGAGTCTTCTCGTTTTATTTCATATAATAAAACAAAGTTGATCGCTTTGTGTCATGTTTGTCAATTAGGCAAACACACTAGGCTTCCTTTTTACAGTTCCGAGTCGAATGTTGGGTCTGTATTTGATATTATTCACTCTGATTTGTGGACATCCCCCATCTCAAGTGAAAGTGGCATTAAATATTATGCTATTTTTTTGG
This sequence comes from Tanacetum coccineum, assembly GCA_026074375.1. Classification (NCBI taxonomy): domain Eukaryota; kingdom Viridiplantae; phylum Streptophyta; class Magnoliopsida; order Asterales; family Asteraceae; genus Tanacetum; species Tanacetum coccineum. Next base: position 8,122 of record BQNB010205842.1, on the reverse strand, counting down.
ATCACTTCTCGCATTATGTTTGGGTGTATCCTTTGCTTCATAAATCCGACTTGTTCGATACCTTTGTTACTTTTCGCGCATATGTGAATAAACAATTTAATGTTGATATTAAGGCTTTGCAATGTGACCATGGAGGTGAGTATGATAATACCCGCTTTCACAACCTTTTTCGCCAAAATGGCATGCAGTTTCGGTTTTCTTGTCCCAAAACCTCTCAACAAAATGGGAAATCGGAACGTATGCTACGCACCCTTAACAACATTACCCGCACCTTACTGTTTCAAGCACACAAACCTCCATCATATTGGGTTAAAGAATTGACTAGTCCAAAAGCAAAACAGCTTTGGTAAAGACAAATCAAATCCTTGTAGTTGATAGTTTACTCAAACTATAAGGGTTATCAATGCACTTGCTTGTTTAACAATGAAGAATTGGCTTATATCCCAGGTAAACGGCTCTATGGTATAGGGAATAATCAAATCCGTTTAATGGCTGTAGTTTGCCAAAAAACTACAAAGCCAACTTAGTTGGATTTGATTGTGTTGCTGATAAGAAGGGAAGCTTTAAAATCAAGGTTGTAGAGTTGATACTGATCAAGTTCATTCAAATGGAGATTTGAAGACATATTTGGTGTTTTGGATTACTCCTCATGGTCTACATAGATGTTTACACTACGAAAGCATGAAGTTTTTTTAACAAGTTCTACTATCTTGTTTAGGGAGAGGATTGTTGGAGAATTATGGGAATTTATGGACTTAGTACTGTTAGTTATATTAGTTTATATATAGTACCGCTAGTTAGTTGTGTTATTTGTACCGAAAATACAATTGTGTTAGTATGGATACAGGATAGTTTCTATCGTTAGTATATAAATAGTTTAAGTAGTACCCGTTTATACAGATATGCTTGAGATTATCTTAGGAAAGGATATGCAATGATCTTTGTACGCGGTTTTTGTAAAGCCCCATTAGGAGTTTTCTTATCTTAGTCTATAAAACGACCCTAGGCATAGTTAAGTAGTTATAGTTCTACAAAGATCAATAGAGATCGATTAGCAATCATTTGTCTTTATCATCTGTAACCTAGGCAGATGCAAAGTGATAATATAATTTCTTTTGTGATTTTTATTATTGTTCTTCTTTGCATTTATTGATTAGTTTCCGCAATATTCAATAGGTGTTTAGTCATTGTTTTACCATTGTGGATTTAGATTTTATCTAGAGTAACAATTCCGTTACAAGCTAAAGGTTAAAGGATCCATTCAAGTAAAGGGATCCAACTTAGATACCAAACTTGTACCATAAAAATGAAAATTGCAGAGGTTTATTTCCTAAATCCGATATGAGAAAAAATTTCTAAACCGTAAAACCGCCACGGATCCAAACCGCTACAAATTACTAATAAACTCTCCTACTAGTAAACCGCTACACTAGAAGACAAACCGCTACTGACACCCTCTGCCTAATAAGACAAACCGCTTTCAGAAACGACAAACTGCTTGCATAGTGTACGATCTGACAAACCGCCAGAACAGTTGTACCTTTCTGACTAACACAGCTCCATTAAATAGTAAATCAAACCAGCTACGCATTAACAACTAGCTGTTTTAGCAAAACGCTACGATGAACTACAAACCCTTTACACCTTTAAAACACTAAAAATCACCATTTTTGAACGTTGGTTAAACTTGGGATTCTTTTACAATAATGAGTTCTAGAGGCTATGGCAACTACAAAAACATGAATCTTAACACAATAAACGTGAAAATCAATGAAACTCAAGAACAAGAGCTAAAACCTCCTAAAACTCAACTTTTGATCTAAACCAAGCACTAAAACGCACACACAAACGATCTAATCATCCCATGAGCTCTGATACCAATTGTTTGATATTGGAAAATACATAAACACAATCGGATGATAGATGGTATTAGCCAAAATCTAGAGAGAGAAAGTGAGTGGAGAAAAGATTTCTAGTGAAGAAGAAAGTGTAACTTGTATAATGAAGATGACTAACCACCTATTCCATGGCAGTAGAAGAGGCTTTAAAATAGTGTATCTTACAAACTGGCCCATAGGGCCTTGGTTATGGGATTACACGTTGGGTTTTTTACCCAGCCCCATATACCGACCGAATGTTATACATTAAAAGATTAACTACGAGCTACATAATGGTAAAATACAACGGCTTTACTGTGAACGTAGTCTTTTTCTAATATATAACATATATCACAGGCTAGAAGGCAAGGGAAAAGAAAGGGGAAGAGTAAATTAGCTTACACCCCCAAACCAAAGACCCACCCCCTACCCCCCACATACGGAAGAAGGAGCATCCTGCTAAGGACCAAAAATGTGCCATTAACTTTCAACGATTGGAACATTGAGGAGGAACTCTCCTATCTATTTGGCAGAGTTGAAGAAGAGCAAAGCTAGTATGTTTGGAAAATCATGTATCTTCACAATAGAACTATACTCTTTTCCTAGAACTAATTCCTAGATTTATGACACTGGTTATGGTACTCACATTTGTAATACAATTTAGGGGCTTAGGGGAAGTCGAAAGTTGAATAAAGGTGCTTTGTTCGTTTTGTTGGCAATGGTCAATCGTTGCTGTTGGCGAAGCTTATGGGAGGTTTGATCTTATCCTCCCTAGTGGAATGATTCTTGTATTAAACAATTGTCATTTTGCACCCTCTATTACTAGAGGCGTTATTTCACTTTCACGTTTATGGGATAATGGTTTTATTCATAAATTTACAGGTCATGATGTTATTTCATTTTCTAAGGATAATTTATTTATTTTAATGATATTCCTCATGATGGTATTTTTGAGATTGATATGCATAATCATGTATCAAATAAGCGTTCTATTTACACATGTAGCAACAAGAAATCTAAGTGCAACTTGGATTTTACTTTTCTATGGCATTGTCGTCTTGGCCATATAAACAATAAACGCATTACAAAGCTGCAACACGATGGGCTTCTTAAGTTGATTTACAATGAGTCATTTGACGTATGTGTTTCTTTTATTATGGTTAAGATGGCGATGTGTCATTTAGTATAGGTAATTATATTATCAAGTTTACTATTTATATTTTGTTGACTTTATCTATTAACTAACACTAACGGGCAGTGTACCCGATTGATTGTAGGTTCGTTGGTAAGTAGGGTGTCGATCACTAAGAGTGAGCCTTAATACTTCAATTTACTAGTATTCCTAATATCTAATTTAAACTAATTCAAACCTAAAGCTAAACACATATAGCGTGTTTTAGCCGAGGAGACTGCACGAGTTTTGGTTGTAATCTAACTAAGAAAGCGATATATAAGACAAATAACACACACTAGCATATAAACATAACGTTTAAAGAAGAGGTTCAGCATTATGTAAGGACCGTATTTAACCAAGTTTATTTAAATAAAATGTATGAATTGTCTATGTGTGCAATGATTGTACTACTTTCGTTAGTGGTATATTATTCTAAAGTCAGGTGGGTTACTTCTCCCTAAACTCTAGGTTTATATAACGGTTAATCCTGTCACAATCAACCAAACTCGCATAAAGTTCACACAGTCGATTATAATCTATCTAGGTGACAATATTGAAACAATAGCTCATCGAGGCTTTATCAACTTATGACCTAATAGTTATCTATATACTAGTAGTCTATAATCCAATTAACTACCAAAGGAAACAGAATGTTATTTATAGTCCTATGATAACCATAAAGAAATTCACTAACTAGCAATGATCTGGAGGTCGGGGAGGAAAGAATAAGTATTTCGCCATTTATTGGATTTAGAGAGAGAAAGGTAAGATGTGTGTGTTTTCCAAAAGAGAAGGAGCAGAAAACACACACATGTGAAATGTTACAAATGATTTTCTCACCCTCATATGGAAGTATAGGAGGGTATATATAGTCCTAGATATGCCTAACTATCATCTAATGACATTAGTAGTCCTTGTGTATCCGACTATATGTAAACTAATATAATTCCGTATTAGTCTTCATATTTTAAGGCTAAAAATCTTTGCCCAATATGTAGACATACGGAATTACTTACAATGTTCCTATCACAAGTACAAATTACATACCATAAAAAGGATAAAGTCTTCCAAGCAGCTTCCAATGCTGGAGATGACATATTTGTCTTCTAGTCTAGTTACTTGTATCCTGCTTGGTCTTTTTAACTGTTTTACTTGTTTCTGGTAAACCATTCTGTATTATGTATGAGTTAGATTAACTTCCCCCTAATTCATGCAGCATGTTTTGAAAATCTTTCTTACTTCTACACGCCTTTTGGTGAAGTTTCTGAATCAGCTTCCCCCCAAACCAACATCCGTATCTTGAGCAGATTCTGAAACTTTGATGTTAGCTCGAGATCTTTAACATTGATATTTTTAAGTGCAAATCGGAATTTTGTAAAAAAAGAATCAGTCAACTACACTAACTAATACTGCTTCTATACTATATCATGACATTTGGTCTTGGTGAATATTTATTTTTTTTTTGTTTTTTTTTTTTAATTTTTTGGGAGAACATGCAAGAGATCAACAACAAATCTTCTCACGCTTGCAGAATACCTCACAAACCATACTAAATAAAGTAGTATACACTACTTCTCCCTGGAAGTTGACCTGGTTACATCAAAGTACACGTTTCCTTCCATGATGGTTTCAAACAATCAAAAGCATCATTGACGTGTACGACCATATACTCCAGAAGTTCTTGTCATAAGCAACAATCTTGAAAAGTTATGAAAGACATTAAAGAACTTTGAAAGATTTTACTTAGACTGTGAAGTACCATTGATGTCATGTAGCTTCAAGTATCCTATAAGAATTGCTGATCACATCTCAACCTTTAAACTCTCTTGCTAACTTACCAACCTCGTATTATGTCGGCTATTACTGATGACCACTGATGGAGAAAACCTGATATTCTAAACTTGAAACTGAAGTACTGATGCTTGGTAGCGGGTGCAAGTTTTACATTTATAATCATGACTAATTAAACTACCAAAAATGCTGATACAGTAACTCTATACAAAAAAATAATATAAAATATATAATAATCTAAAAGAGCAATTAAGAACTTTCTCAAAGTTCCCCTTAAGGAAAATTTTCCCTTAAGAAAGGCTCACTCTAAAAGATATATATAATATATAATACGTATATTTAACCGGGAAGAATGATCACCCGGGACGTTTTCCTAACGACTTGTGAAATTGAAACCTCGTTTTAGCTCGGATTATGATTTGAATAAGAGGAATGATATTTTTGAGTATCTATAACTACTAAATAAAAGCAACAATTAAAATGAACAATTAAAAGCAATTAAACACTTAAACAATTAACGGGAAACAAATAAAACGCGACAATTAAGCAAATAAGACAAAATTAAACTTTAAAATTGAAAACTAAATTTCTAAACCTAAAATAGGACAAAAGAAAATTTTAAGAATAAGAAAAACATTTTTTTTGATTATTTTTGAATTTTTTTATGAATTAAAAACTATTTTAATCTAATTAAATAAAAAAATAGCAAATTAAGTACTAAAAATTTAGAAAAATGATTTTTAAACTTAGAAAAGTCTAAAATAACATAAAAACTCAGAAAACTATTTTTAACTATTTTTAAAATTAAAATCCTATTTTTAAAATTAAAAATAAAAGCTCAAAAATGAAAATTAAAATCTAAAAGTGTTGAAAGTGACTTTTCTGATTGTAAACCTAAAAGTATTTAATCTAATGCTAAAAACTATTTTTTTGTATTTTTATAAAACTTTTTTCTATTTTTTATGTATTTTTGAAAGTTAAAACCTAAGAAAAATGATTAAAATTAATCTACTAAATGGAAAAATCTCAAAATTTCAGGAAAAGTCAAAGATATAACAAAGATTGGGGGAAAAATAAGAAAACTTACCCAGCTTATCTAATAAGCTGGGTAAATGAGCTTATATGCTACGGCTTATAATGAAAGAAAGGAATTAAAATGTGTATAAGTATTAAAAGGTGGGAGTTATGGATGGATGAGCTATTGAAGCAAATTGGTAAGATGTATGGTTTGTGAGAGGGAGGTCGTGGGTTCAAGTCTGGCAAACCCCCATCTTTTTGCACTTTTTTTATTTTTTCACTTTTATCAAAAACTATTTACTAAAACTTAAAGAAGACACTTTTTTAAGAACTTTTAATGAAAACAATAATAACTGAAACTCAAAGATAAGCTCAAAAAGAGCTTATGAAGAACTGATTGCAGAAAGTGAGCTTATGAGCTTGAAAAACTTTGATTTCACTAAAATGCATGCACAAGCTTCAATATAAGCTCAAATCCAAAAACAAAAGAAGTTCTAGAAAGCTTATGATGTGCTTAAGCTAAATATGAAAAGAAAACTTAACTGAAAACTCTCTAAGCTAACTGAATTTGAAGATCAAAACGACTAACTCAGGTTCTAACTTAAGAAACTCAAAATTGAGCTAAGCTCAAATGCAAAATAAGCTAAGACTTAAGCTGAGCTCTTGGAAACTTAATCAACCACTATTATACTACTAATCTAAAGCTTAAAATCTAATTTTATAAGATAGAAATCTAAGTATAAAAGCTAGACATTAGTTACTACTGTTTTTTGGTCTTTTTGAGTTTTAATGAATTTTAAAAGCTAAATAGACTAAGTAATTAAGCTAAAAACTGAAAATCAAGGCATAAACTCTATTAAGCTATATCTAATCTATAAGTGATCTAAATTTTAAAACCTAAACCTAAATTTTCTAGCTAAGATTAAACCTAAAAGTGACAGCAGTACTAACTGCTGTTAGTACTGATGCACTTGGCAAGAGTTCAAAAGCCTAAATGCAGGCAACCAATGTGGTTACCTCTGCACCTAATTCACTCACTAGGAGTGTAAAAACTAAAAGCAAGCAAGGTCTAAGCCTTAGAGGGTTTAGATCAAATTTTCACAAGTGAAATCACAAGGAAAATTCCCCTGGTGCTGAGACAGATTCAATAAGCCACAAAATCATTATAAGCTCAAACTAATGATTCAAAATAACTCAAAACCTAATCAAATATGCTGATTCAACTAACCAAAAGGAAATCATTTAGTCACTTTGACTTTTGGTGGTCAAATAAAGCTAAACCAAACACCCCTTTAAGAATTGACAGAATTTATAAAACATTAGAATCTAAGATCTAATTATCAAAACCTTATTACCAGATCTTAAACAGCTTATATTAAACTTAATGAACATAAATCAACAACTGAATAAGCTAAATTCTAAGATCTACACTATAAACTACTTATTTTTGGTTTTTTAAGCTTTTTATGACAGAAATGAGAACTCTAAGATTTATGATATAATAAGCAAAAACAGATAATAAAACACACTTAATAAGCTAGAATAAAGGTAAATAAGCACTTATAAGCAAAAAGTTTAAGCTATTAAACTAATCTACACTATTAAGCATATATTTAAGCTAAAACTTAAAATGAAAGGAATATTAAAGAAGACTTACAACTGGCTTCAGCTTAACAGAAGCTTAATAGAACAGCTACAAGCTCTAGCTTATCCAAATGGATAAGCTAGTATTAGTCCATGGGATTCCTTCCATTTTTGAATCCCCTTCCAAAAGCTAAAATCCAATTAAGCAAAGGTGATAAGGTTATTAGCTGATTTTAAGAGTTAAGGTATGATTAAGGTAAGATTTGAGCTCAATTATTAGCTTAGAGACTAATAAGAGCTTATTCAGTAGCTTATGATATTTAGCTTAGCATTTAATAGGAAAAGTGAGAGCTTATGAAAACAAAGAGATTATGAGAGACTATTTAAAAAGTGAATTTCATTAACATAAAACTTGATTACAATGCTTAAAAGGAAGAATTACAAAGTTTAAAGGAAATTTAAGCTAAAAATTAAAAATTAAGCTAAAACTAAAAGCTACTAACTAAAACTAGATGGTGTGTGTGTGTGATAATGAGGCTATTTATAGCCTGAAGCTGAACATTCTAGGCCTTCCTTGCTGCCTATGCTCCTTTTGATCTTGTCCGTACAAATCTTCAATCATTGGATCTATCTTTTGAGCTGTTAGATTACTTCACACTCTCACATGGATTGCCAAGCT
>BQNB010205841.1:0-10589 GCA_026074375.1 Tanacetum coccineum | reverse complement strand
ACAGCGGTATGAGTTTGTGAGTGTGGGTGGCTTTGAAAAGGGGGAGGTCCAGGGTTCGAGCCTAGGCCTCTCTCTTTTTATAAAAACTTTTTTTTCTTTTTTTTTCTAAAACTTATAAAGGACACAAAATTAAGCAAATTTAAAAAAAAGAACTTTTTTCAAAACTCACAATAAGCTGGTAAAATAAGCACAAATAGATGGCAGTATTAACTTTTTAAGCTAAGGGCTCATTAAGCTAAACTAACTGTTGGGCTTTTAAAAGGAAAATAAGCAAATAAAAATCTAAAATAAGCACAAGCAGGCAAGCATTAATACCTAATGGCTAATAAGCAAGACCACACAAAATTAAGCCATAAAGAATAAGCAAATAAACCAGAAAACCTAAATAAGCTAAGGGTCCAAACTGGCAGACCAAACAGTCAAAGTGGGCACTTTGAGCTTAAAAATAAGCTACCTAAAGGGGGTCCTAAGCTTAAGGCTTCCTAGGGCTTATAAAGCAGCTTATGAGCTTCCTATATCTATAAAGAAAACAAGATTAAAAGCTTAATTAAACTAAGAAAAAGGGTCTGAAAAGCTGGTGCTAGCACCATGGGAGCTTGTGACAGTTTTAAAAGTGCAAAAGCCAGCTTATTAATTAGCGGGAAAATAAGCTCAAAAAGGAAAAATAGTTAAAAACAGATTGAGTTAAGATCATGGTGAACTTGTGCACCAAATTTCAAGGTCTAAAAGCCATTTTTAGCATCTGATATTTGGGATTGAAAAATTAGCCTTTGATAATTTTGAAAAGATCTTGGCAGTTTATATGTGAAAACCAAGTGCACATGCACACTAACAAAATTCCTATTCCACTGCATTCATAACTCAAAAGGGAGTGTTAAAATGGCAACTAACGACACTTAATCTAATCTTGCACAACTGAGCTAGCAAATACTTCTAAAATCTAACAGATTCAAGGCATTAATGCAAGAAACCTAAAAAATGAATTTTAAACCCTAACCTCCTTTTAAAACTGATTAATACCTCTTAAATTAGCTAGTTAAAAGTGACTCAAGGACCCCAACCCATTAACATTACCATTCTGACCCATTTTCAACTTAAGCCAAACACTCCTTTAAATATGAAATCAAAATTTTAAAGTTGAAAAAGCATGATTTAAGCTGAGATTTCTAAAGATAGATGAACATAAGGATAAAACAAGCATAAATAAACATAATCTAACCAAGAATAAGCACTACAATAAGCTAAATAAGCAAATGTCAAATTTCACTAAAAATGGTAATTTTAAGGTAAAACTCAAACATAAAGCATTTAGATAATAAAAACAAGACAAATAAGCATCCAATAACTAAGATAAGCACAAATAAGCAAAAAGGAACAGTAAATAAGCACTTAAACAGTAAAATAAGGAAAAATAAAAATGGAAACTTACCAAAACCCTTGCTCTAAACATGGTAAATGAATGATTCTACAAGCTCTAGCTTGTTAAAAACAAGCTAGTGGGGTCCATAAGCACTTCTATTGTTTGCTTATCATCCAATATTTTGCTGAGGTAATTTTGAGGAGTGATTCTTTTGTGTTTTTCTTAACATGTTTTATATCTAAGTAAATTTTTTTTATATTGAAACAGGTTAGAAAAGAGCTATTTAAGAGCTTATATGAGATTTTAGAACATAAGTTAACACAGTAACTCAAAGCTTAACTACGAAAAACTTCAAATCTTCATTAATGCTAAAACAGTTTACAATACTTAGAATTTAAAAGACAATAACTTAAATGATTTTAAAAACACACTAGGTTAAAACTAAAACTAACTCTTGCCTTAAAGGCTTACAAAGAACTATTTATAGAATCGACTTAGGTCTTGGCTTCTTTGGTCTTTTGTCCTCTTCTTCATGTGTTTCTTTGCTGAGGCAGAAAGAATGTGTTTTTGTTGTGTGAGAGAGTTTCCAAAGCAATCTTGGCCCTTGAATTTGAGTAGTGCCCAAGCATAGTGATCACAGCCATCAATTTTCTTGCTTAATAGTGTTGTAAGGGATTGCCAAGCTGATCATAGATCCATGTGGGGTGTGGGGTGTGGGGTGAGGGATTATGACTGTTTTGGAGTGAGGTGCATTTTGGGGAAGACAAATAAATAGTACAAAAGGGTAGTGGCGGGAAAACTAGTTTGGGGTGGGGGTACTCTGTTTTTGTTTTGTTAACAGGGGATGAGTTTGTGTTATGGCAGAACTAGTCCCTCTATTTGTATCATATTATTGCAATAAAAGTCCATGTGGGGGTGACAATTTTAAGGGACTTGACATGTATGGTCCCTGAAGGTGTAAAGGGTGTTTACAAAGTTAGTCCTTGTGGGACTTAACAAAGGTTAACAGTTTGGGCTTTTTGTATGTTAAAGTGTGTTGGGCCATGAGTTAACTGTTTGGGCCGTGAGTCATTAAAAAGGGAATTGGACTTTTAATTAGACTTTGGGCTTATATATTTGAAATGTCTTCATATAATATACTAATGGGCTGACCCGACCCATTAGATGGGTTCGGGTTTGACCCATTAAGTATTCTTCGATGCCGGATTTGACTTTGACCGTTGACTTTTTGCAGTTGACCATTTGGTTGACTTTTTGGTCTTTGGCTTCGATTTGACTTTGGCTTTTCCATTCTTTTTCATTTCGTGCTCGGTTTTGTCATTTTTGGCTTTGTTTTTCGTCCTTTTCTTGGATATCCGTTTCCTGCACAATACAAATGCAAAACATATAAATACAATGTATTTTTGGTACGTTTTTAGTCATTTAAGTCCGTTTTTAATGGTAAAAGGTATGTGTAATTAAACTAAACTAATGCTTCCTTAAAAGGTGTTCACTTTGGCATCAAAACTGCTACATCTTTCTTTAAAGTTGATGAACGTATGATCTGGATTGAGATTCATGGTCTTCCTTTATATGCTTGGGGATCAAATGCATACAAGATACTAGCAGATATATTTGGCAAATTCATGTTTTTTGAAGCTGAAGAATCGACGAAAATGAGTTCAGGTAGGATTTGTATTTTTACTAAGTCGTAAAATTTTGTTTCAAAAAGTGTTAGTTGAAGTACACGGGGTGAATTATGATGTTCATGTGCATGAGTTAGGAACATAGAACATAAATATTGTTGATGAAACGCTTGATTCCTCCGAAAACTTAGATGTCAATGGCATGGAAAGGTGGAGGATTATGTAGACGAAAATTCTTTGGCCGATTTGAACGGATTGAATGACTTGAAAGAAACCATAAACGAATTGGCAAGCAACAAAATTCAACATCCAATCAGCAAAAAGAACATGGATCAGGAAGATGACATCAACAAAGTATCTCCTGGAATTGCAGTTTCCTCGGATCTAAGTCAGCCTCCAGGTTTTGAACATATAAAAAGAACATCTAGTAAGTGATCTACTTCTTTTGCTAGATACTAAAAGAAAGACATAAAAGAAGTTTTCCTTATTGAAGAATTATCAAGAATTATTGAGGTAGGAGATTTCTTAGGTTTTTTATGTTAGAGGGTGTAAAAAACTCTCAAAAGAATGATCAACGGGATTGGCGTGCATATATCTGATAAATAAACATTCTCTCCATTAATAGTTGTGGTACAAAGAAATGGAGAAAGCGTGTTTGGATTAAAGACTTATGTTTCAAGTATAACATTCATTTTCTCGGTATTCAAGAATCCAAAATGACGCGCCTTGAAAACTTTCGTCTTAAATCCATGTGGGGTAATTATAATTTTGATTTTGCGTATAGTATGGCTCGTGGTAGATCGGGAGGCCTGATTTCTGTGTGGGATCCAAATTCCTTTATTAAAGATGATACATGGTTTGATGACATTTTTATTATTGTGAAATGGCATTGGAGAAATACGATTGGTGATTGTTATATGATAAACATTTATGGTCCTCAAGTCTCGTTGGCCAAAGCTATTTTGTGGAATAGAATTGGTGATTTTATGCATCAACACGCTGGTAAATATATCATTTTTGGAGACATGAACATTGTTCATAATGAAAACGAAAGGAGTGGTTCTTTTTTTTCTCGATAGGATGCAGATAACTTCAACTCTTTTATAGATAATTCTGGTTTGATAGACCTTCCTTTGGGTAGTCGTCGTTTCACTTGGATGAACAAAGCTGGAACCAAGCTTAGTAAACTTGATCGATTCTTAATATCAGAATAGGTAGTTGAGGCTTTACCTGATGTTCGTGTTACTACCATTGATCGTTTGTGGTCGGATCACAATCCCATTCTTCTTCATGTCTCTAAATCCGACTTTGGTCCTACTCCTTTCAAGCTTTTCTATTCCTAGTTACTTCGTGATTCATTTGATGGTGTTATCAAAATAGAGTTACCTAAATTAGAGGAACATAACTTTAGAAAGAAGCTCTTATCTCATGAAAAGTTTTGCCTCCTCAAAGCTACAATTAAGCAATGGCATTCTGAAACTAAAACTTCTGATCGTGTTACTAAACATGAAAACTTGCAACTTATCAAATCTATATAAGAGAAAATTAAAGCAGGTTCTGCGAATGATGACAATAGTGATTCGCGTATTAAGTTGCTCCAAGAGGTGGACAGATTAGATACTTTTGAATCCTTTGAATATCGAAGGTGATGAGAACTTCAAATTTTTTCATGGGCTGATATAGCAAAAAAGGAGAGCTCAAATGATTCATGGTATCATGAATGAAGGTGTTTGGATTTTGGATCCTTCTTAAATTAAGGAAGAGTTTCTCAAAATTTTTAAAGAAAAGTTCAAAGACCATGATTTGAATGTGGATTTCCCTTTGTTTCCTAACTCTTCTGGATTATGTGCTCTTGACCGTGATATATTAGAGACTTTTATTTATTTATATGAAGTTAAGAATGTGGTTTGGGATTGTGGTAGTTCCAAGGCTCCCGGCCCCGATGGGTCCTCTTTCGCTTTTGTGAAGAAATATTGAGATTATATTAAATTTGACATTTTTGAGTATGTCAATATTTTTCATGATACTGGTTCATTGCCTCATGGACCTAATTCTTCTTTCTTTAATCTCATTCCAAAGGTTAGCAACCCTATTTTCATCAAAGACTTTCGTCCCATTTCTCTCATATGCATTCATTACAACATCATAGCTAAAATTCTAGCTAATCGGCTAACCACGGTGATTGATAAAATTCTTAGTCACGAGCAATCGGCCTTCATAGTTGGTTGTCAAATTCTTGACGGTTCTCTTATTCTTAGTGAGATTGTAATGTTCAAAAAAAAGTTGTTAATTTTCAAGGTTGATTTTGAGAAAGATTTTGACTCGGTGAGATGGAAATATTTAGATTTTGTTCTTATTAATCTTAACTTTGGCTCTAAATGGTAGTCCTACCTCAGAATTTTCTATCAAACGTGGCCTCAGGCAATGAGATCCTCTCTCGCCTTTTCTTTTTATTCTTGTTATAGAGGGGTTGCATAACGCTCTCTCTACCGCGGTTAGCTCGGGTCTTATAAGAGGCGTCAAATTCGGTTCTCCTGAAGTAACTTTATCTCATCTATTTTATGCCGGCGACGTGATTATCACTACCGAATAGAATGTTAATGACTTAGACAATATCGTTCGTGTTTTACAGGTATTCTACTTAGCTTCAGGTTTAAAAATTAACACTCAAAAATCTAATAATTATGGCATTGGGGTTTCAGATGTCAATGTCTCTTCCATGGCTAGTAATTCTGGATGCGCTTCAGGATCCTTTCATTTTACTTATCTTGGGTTACCCATTGGTTCTAATATAAGTTTGACATCGAGTTGGCAGGTTTTATTGGACAGATTTCAATTGAAGTTATCTTCGTGAAAGGCTAATCTTGTTTCTAGAGGGGGTAGTCACACCTTAATAAAAGTTGTTCTTGGTACCCTCGGTATCTATCACCTCTCGATCTTCAAGGTCCTTGAATTTGTTCTAAATTCCTTGGAAAGATCCCGAGCAATTTTTTTGGGAGGTTCTCACGAAGCTAGAAAATTAGCTTGGATTAAATGAAAAAAATGTCATATCTTCTTATGATAACGGCGGTTTAAACATCGGTAGTCTTAAAGCTTTAAACCTCTCCCTTCTCCAAAAGTGGCATTGGAGGTTGTTAACGCACAAGAACGCGCTCTAGGTTAAAGTTATCAAAGCTTTACATGGTCAGGAAGGTGGATTTAATAACAATAGTTGCATCTATAACGGTACGTGGGCTAGAATTGTTGGTTCCTCTAATTTCTACACTCGAGTAACATTATTCCTAATAGTTCTTTTCAATTTCAAGTGGGTTGTGGCACGCGTATCCATTTCTGGAAAGATACTTGGGTAAGAGATTCTATTTTTTATATTAGATATAATAGGCTATACCGATTGGAGAGCGAGAAAGATTGTCTTATTATTGACCGCATTGATCATGGCCAATGTTGTTGAAATTGGTCGAGGCCTAACCTTGGAGTTTAAAATTCTACTGATTTACACAACATGCTTTTTGATATTAGTTCTGTAGAAATTAACAAAGTTGAAGATACTTGTGTGTGGTCGTTGGGCACTGATGGAACTTTTTATGTAAAGGACGTCGATGCATTATTGATTCGAAGATTCTCCCTTCTTTGGCTTCATCGACAGTTTGGGACAAAACCATTCCTCCAAAGGTAAATTTAAAGAACAATACAAAAACTAAAACAAGGCGTTATCCATCCAAATAAATTTATTATTAATTTGACGTTCTATTTTTGCCGCCTTTCTAAACAAGGTGTTACGCATCTCGTAATTTTTATCATATTCTTTTTCAAAAAAGCGTCAATCAAAACACGTTTCTCTTGCGAATGTCAATTCATTTCTCGTATGCGTTCCGCAATTCATCTTTATCTGTGTTGGCATTATCATATTCAACGACTAAGTTGTGTGTGTGAGAAATAAAGGTTTCTAGTGAGAGAAAGAAAGAGAGAATATTAGATTAAGGCGTGTGTGAGAAATAAAACCAACCAACACCCTCTCCAAGCTATGGAGAAGGTATTTATACATCATATAGGCCGGTTGGGCCTTAGCTTCCATGGGCTTTCTATGGGCTTTGGACTAACTAGCTTACTAATGTTTCAAAAAGTATCTAAGATATACGAGCTACATATTTTAGGAGTAACCGAGTCTTTTCTCGATTCCTAACAATCTCCCCCTAAGGGAGGTCACATCCTTTTACAAAAATCTTAAACGTATTATTCTATGAATGTCTTCGGTCTTTGCTCGTGGTCTTGAATTTTGTCTTCCAACTTATGATATGCGTAGTGATCTTTAGACTTTAGGCTTGAGCTTGTTCCTTTAAGCTTGACATGCATGTGATCTTTGAGCTTCTTGAGATCATCATCCAAATGCAATCTCTTATCATCATCTTGTGATCTTTTACCATCTTGTGTACTTGTAACCTTCAGACCGACATGCTCATACTTTTCTTGATCTTGAAAGCTTGTATAGTCATCTTTCTTGAAGTTCTTTAACTTTAACACTTCATCACCTCAAGAAGGACGTACGATATCAGAGCATCAAAAGTCTTGAAACATGTACTTGAGCTTTCATAATGTCTTTACATTTGTCGGTCGAGTATGAGCATCTGGCTATGAATCTTGACTTGTCTTGAACCAACTGCGGCCACCATCGGGATTACCTACATGAATGGGTTAGTGATAAACAACATATATGGACGAAAATGTCTTTGTCACTTTGTCGAATATGGTTGCAGTAACCATGGTTCCCTGTTAATCAGTATAAATACCGCCTGTGATCAGGTAGAATTCAAAAGAATCTCCTTGACAGGATTTCGCAGCTGCACTAGGCGTTCTCATTACTGGAGCATCTCAAAGTAGACAACACGATATGAGTGAACTAGTAAGACAAAGTCTCACTGATTGAATCAAAAAATTAATTTAAAATCAATTGACGTGTCACTTGCTAAAGTGATTTTGCGGCACATCAAGAGTTTTATGCATTTCAAAATTCATTAATCGTCAATTCATAGTCTGGACCGAATCGTTATCCAGTGTCACAAGTTTAATCTATATAGGATCTCACAAGTCACCTATCGCAGAGCTTGTTTGATGTTGGCACTGGAAGGATTTCCATCGTCATTGTGAATACTTAAGTATCACTCTGATGTTCTGGCAATATCACAAGGATAATGCGTAGGACTCTTAAGATATTACTTGTTTTCACAGTGTATGAAAAACAAATATATTGGAATACTGTTCTAGTGAGATTTATGGATGATCTCTTTATGGCTCTAGACTTGATAGTGCACTTTAGTTTTAGTAATCGAAGGCTGGTGCAGAGTGCCACCTTTTCAATACCAACTAACTCGGAGTGAGAAAGTCGATATAAATGTGTGTAATCTCCGTAAGAAATGAAACAAGAGTCTTTTGAGAGACCTTGAGTGGCTAGGGAGGGTTGTGCATCACATTACTGGGTCCATGATAACTATCTTCAATACCAGACAACAACTTAGTGTTTCTGATAGCATATGTATTGACCTGGTTTCTACCTAAGTGTAAGAAGGGCTTCTTTCTTTTCACCCTTTATCTTAACTTTTCTAATGCTTACCAAGACTTCATCACTATCACCTTGTTGGGTTTGTTCTAGTGTTAGCTCTGTCTTAGTCTGCATTTTTCTCTTTTCTCACATTTTCTCCTTTTAATCACACCTAAGGACTTCTATTCTATCTAATGGAATGTCCCTAGGTAGATCCCTATGGCTCTGGCTGGATCGTGAGAACGAACACCTATACCTAACCACCTTATAACTCCAATTAATTAAATACATGGTCGGTCTTTTGGTATTATTCACAGCCTTAAAACTATTTGAAAACATCAATCAAGGTACTTTAATATAAATCAAAACATTTAGTACCTCGATGGTTTTACCTTTCAGAAATGCCCCCCCTTAACACATGCATCGATAACCGAAATTGTTTAGCATGGTGAGGAAGGAGTTGACACTTGAGCCTTTAAGATCACATTTTATTCACAAGATATATATTTTAATCATTTTCTCCCCTTATCAAAAATGTCAAATCTCTTGGTATTTTGGATATCAATTGATTTAAATATATATGAAAATTATGTAGGAAGAAAAATGTTCTGATTATATATATTAAGCCTTATTGGGAACATTTTAATGTTCCCCCTCAATTTCTGAGGGTATTATATGGTGTTTGAGTACGATAATTTTGAATTTTTTTGAATTTACTAAGAAATTCTTGAAAATTTGTATTTTAACACCATATAGGCCTATTATTAGTTTTATACTACTTATTTACATATTCACAAGTTTTATAATTATGAGAAATAACTTGAAAGAGTAAGACAAAATATGATAAAATATGAAGCAGTCTAAGGTCTTCCCCGTAATGTCTACCACCAACAAACTTTTCCAAGCTTCTCATCAACCTTCTTTCCCGCAACTGACGATCAATTTATTTTACCATGATGTGAGACCGTGTCTTGTCTAAGTCACTCCATCTTCTCTTTGGCATGGCTTTGTTATACCCCACCCTCAAATTAGTAGCCATGTCATGAAGAGTATCCCGAACCGATTGGAGTGTACCATCATTGAACTTGTAGAGCTCATCAAAACGCATCAATATCTTTCTGTTCAGCTTGTCTTCATAAATGAATCCTTGAGGATATGAGAGAATGGTATATGGTGCTCTTCGGGAGTGGTTTTCTTCACGTGTTCTTGGCTTGCATATGTTGAGCTTCTTTTGGTAGCTCTCGATACCAAGTTGAAGATCTTTCACTCTCTTCTAGATTACAATACGTCTTGTGAACATACGTAATGCAGCGTCCAGGTGCACCATGTCCTCGCCTTTGAGGTTGAAGAGTCTGTTCCGAACAACGAGAAGTAGCATGTCTTCAATGTCATTTAGATGAAGTCATGGAAAGTCGCCTTCCATGAACTTGTATAATTCCTGATCAGATCTTTGAACTTTAATCTCCTCAAGATGACCATAACCATACCATACGTTAACTTTGACATTTGTTACTACAAGAATTATTTTGGTGGAGTTGGTTTGATACTAATAGTCTATATATAAAATATATCCTAAAATATCAAATAGTAATAGTATAGAGAGTATCCCGTATAGATAAGAAAATTACTTTAGGGAAAGTAATAGTCTATCCTTCGAGTATCGTATCCACGGCGAGAGATGAATTTGAAATCCACGTTAATGTTTTTAAGAAAAATGCTTGAATGTCTTTTAATATTTTTGGTTTAAAAACTATTTTTGATACTAAGAAAATAAAACTAATATCAATACTAGAACTATAATAAACAACTAAACTACGCGAATTATGCTAAAATAGTCTAAAAGATTTAAAAGACGAAAATGCTTGCTAAGTGACGTGAAAAGTTCATTAAGTGTGAATTAAAGTTTCTTAACGAATTATTTTCCTTAGAAAAGATAATTATCTCACAACGTTGGTTTATTTTGACAAAAATCTCTTAAAAAGATATTAATTAACTCACTAGTCACGGTCACATAACAAGCATACTAAAAACTACTCGCTACTACTCATGATAACTATGCTACGGGAAA
>BQNB010205837.1:0-10589 GCA_026074375.1 Tanacetum coccineum | reverse complement strand
CCAGCTCCGCAAACACAAGGTGTGTCGAAGGATGATTTTCAAAATTATGTCAAAGCTAATGATGTAGTGATGAGAAATATGCAGGATTAAAACCAAAACTTGCAAAATCAAATGACTAATTTAACGGACATGCTTTCCAAGTTCGTAAATTCCAATACCGCTACTACTTCAGGTTCAGGGACACTCCTTAGTAACACCATTACTACCCCAAAGGTAGATTTGAAAGGTATTACCACCCAAAGTGGTGTTGCTTATCAAGGACCCACGATTCTTACTACTTCATCTCCTTCTAAAGTAGTGGAACGTGAACCCGAGGTGACAAAGGACACGGTGTTTCCTACTAATAACGGAAGTACCAAAGACGTCCAACCTCCGGTTGTCCAAGTTCAATCTCAAGTACCAAATTCTAAGCCCGTTGTTGATCCTGTTAGTACTCCGATGCCTAACCCAAAACCGTCAATTCCATATCCTTCGAGACGTAATGATGAAAAGCGCCGTGAAAAAGCTAACAACCAAGTTGAGAAATTCTACAAAATCTTTCAAGATATGAGTTTCGAAATTAGTTTAGCGGATGCTTTGATTCTTATGCCAAAATTTGCCTCAACTCTTAAAGCCTTAATTGGAAACAAAGAAAAGTTAAGTGAAATGGCTAGAACCCCTTTGAATGAGCATTGTTCGGCGGTTATCCTCAACAAGTTACCCGAAAAACTTGGAGACCCCGATAAATTTCTAATACCATGTGATTTTCCCGGAATGGAAGAGTGCTTAGCCTTGGCCGATCTTGGCGCTAGCATAAATCTCATGCCATTATCCGTGTGGAAAAAGCTTTCTCTTCCTGAGCTCACTCCTACTTGTATGACTCTTGAACTTGCAGACCGTTCGATTACCAAACCGATCGGTATTGCTGAAGATGTCTACCTAAAAGTAGGAAAGTTCAAATTCCCGGCCGACTTTGTAGTCGTAGACTTTGATGCCGATCCCCGAGTTCCCCTAATTCTCGGGAGATCCTTCTTAAAGACCGGACGTGCTTTGATTGATGTTTACGAAGGAGAATTAACTCTTCGTGTTGGGAAAGAAGCCATAACATTCAATCTTGACCAAACTTCGAGATATTCTATTATGATGATAATCCGGTAACCTGATACGAGTCATCGAAATGCTTGTGAGGAGTATTCCGCAAGAAGTTCTTGGTTTCATCTCCATTGACTCAGCAGTTGGCAATCCCACTCCTTATTATGACCCAATCATTTCTACCTCTTCTCTAACTCTCACTCCCTTCGGGGATAGTGATTTTCTTCTCGAGGAAGTCGACGCTTTCCTTGCTCTTGAAGATGATCCAACTTCACCAGAAGTTGATGACTCTTATTATGACCCAGAGGGGGTGACAATCTTCTTCTTGCATCATTTCCCAATGATGATCCATCATTACCCCCCCCCTCCCACTCAAGGAAATTATTTGCCTGAAATTCGAAAAGACTTAAAGTGTTGTGAAGCTATAACTGATAAATCTTCACTGATAAACCTCCCTATTTGAACTCAAGGATTACCTCTTCATCTCGAGTATGCATTTTAAGTGTTGACGACAAGTTGCCGTCATAAAATTGCTAAAGACTTGAGTGTCGAGGAAAAAATGCCTCGTCTCACAACGGTTTGAAGTCACACAACGAGCTATTGCTTTGGAACTCTCTAAACATTAAGGTTATTAACCCGGAATATTTATACTCACAAGATTCTAATGGAAGGACTACAAACCGCGGTTCAACACCAAAGACGGTGAATTCGAAAATACTATCATGTCATTAAAAAGGAGGTTAAAAACTTCTTGACGCTGCGGATTTTAATTTACCCGATCTCGGATATCCATGGGTAAAGCCCCGTACAATGCTAACCGAAAAAAGTAGCTTTAAAACTCGTTGTTGAAAATGCTGAAAACGAGTTAATTCCTACTCGATTTTGGTTTTACGGGTTGGCGTGTATGCCATTGAATCCGCAAGTTTAATGTGAGCCCACCGTAAAGACCACTTTCCACTACCGTTTATGGATCAAATGCTCGAGAGATTAGCGAGAAACGAGTACTATTGTTTTCTCGATGGTTTCTCAGGTTACTTTCAAATTCCCATCGACCCTTATGATCAAGAAAAAACTACATTCACGTGTCCTTATGGAATGTTCGCCTACCGTCGCATGCCTTTTGGCTTATGCAATGCACCGGGCACATTCCAAAGGTGTATGATGGCTATCTTTCATGATATGATCGAAAAAACGATGGAAGTCTTTATGGACGACTTCTCGGTCGTTGGGAATTCATTCGGAAATTGCCTCTCTCTTGTAGACAAGATGCTCAAAAGGTGTAAAGACACCAATCTTTGTCTAAATTAGGAAAAGAGTCATTTTATGGTTAAGGAAGGCATTGTCCTTGGCCATAAGATTTCCAAAAATGGGATTGAGGTCGATAAAGCCAAAGTCGATGTGATTGCTAAAGTTCTCATCCCACTAACCGTTAAAGTGTTCGGAGTTTCCATCGGTCCTAAGGCTGGTTTCTACCGATGGTTTATTAAGGTTTTTCCAAAATTTCCCGACCGATGACTCATCTTCTTGAGAAAAATACTCCGTTCATCTTCTCCGATGAATGTATTCAAGCTTTTGAAATGTTAAAGAAAAAACTTACCGAAGCTCCAATCTTGATTGCCCCTCGAATGGACCTACCCTTTGAGCTTTAAGTGCGATGCCAAGCGACTTTTTTTCCATATGCGCATCTTGTGGTGCACTACGTCATGAAG
Organism: Tanacetum coccineum; assembly: GCA_026074375.1. NCBI lineage: Eukaryota > Viridiplantae > Streptophyta > Magnoliopsida > Asterales > Asteraceae > Tanacetum > Tanacetum coccineum. Next base: position 7,809 of record BQNB010205837.1, on the reverse strand, counting down.
AACATTTCAGGCCTATACACTATGCTAGTAAAACAATGAACGAGGTAGAATCGCATTACACCATGACGGAGAAAGAAATGTTAGCCGTGGTGTATGCCTTCGAAAAATCCGATCATCCTCAATCTAAAACAAAGCATAGTTATAAAAACGGATCACCTAACACTTATCACTTACCCAGCCCTCAAATATCTTGTGCTAAAAAGATTCCAAGGCGATATTTCTTCGGTCTGGGAGTAATATGGTTTTGTTTATTGTTTTTCTCCTCCTTCAAGAGTTCAAATTCAAAGTAATTGACACAAAAGAGTTGAGAATCGCGCGGGCGGCCATCATCTTTCCGATTAGAAAATCCTATGAAATTCTCGACGCCAAAGGAGATAAATGAAAATGTTTCCCCCTCGAGACTCTTAATATGGTGACTATTTTCGTGGTGACCTCAAAGTACCTCAGTTTTAGCCAATTTTTTAGCAAAATTACCACATGGGAATTTTGTGATTAAAGGGAGTTGTCCCTAGCAAAAGAACAAGTTTTTCAAGAGATGTTAAACACTACTTTGGACGGAACCCCTATTTTGTATTCAAAATATGTGTAGAACAAAGGTGATTACGCGGTGTGTCTCGGGCCAAGAAGCTATTGACATCCTCAAAGCTTGCCATAGTGGACCCACCGGGGGACATTACGGTGCCAACTACACCGCCAAGAAAGTTTTTTGACTCAGGATTTTATTGGCCCACAATTTAATGAATGCCATAACTTGTCACACCCCCGATGTGACACTTGCCCACTTCAGAAAATTTACCAACGTGATGAAATGCCACTAAATTCCATCAAGTTATGCGAAATTCTTTGACGTGTGGGCATCGATTTCATGTGGCCCATTCCCCGTCTTTCACGAGGGAACAAATACATACTCGTCGGCGTCGACACTTGTCAAAATGGGTTGAACGAAAGCGCTCCCACCAACGACCCCGATTGTTTTGCAAATTTCTTAAATCTCTTTTTGCCCGATTCGGTAACCCTCGTGCTATCATAAGTGATTGCGGAACCCATTTTTGCAATAACCAGTTTGCAAAGGTCATGCTTAAATACGGAGTTACTCACCGTCTCTCCACCGCGTATCACCCACAAACAAGTAGGCAAGTTGAGGTATCCAATCGTGGCTTGAAACGAATTCTTGAAAGGACCATAGGCGAGAACCATGCCTCTTGGTCAGATAAACTAGATGATGCACTTTTGGCCTTCCATACCACTTACAAAACACCCATCGAGTGTACCCCATATAAGCTCGTGTATGGAAAGGCATGGTCATCAACCGTCGAAGCTCGGACAATAGCCATTGGGCCTTAAACAATGCAAACTATGACCTTGAGCTTAGCGGGTGTCTACCAATAAATTCAACTCAATGAACTAAATGAACTTTGTGATCATGCCTATGAGAACTCTTTGATCTATAAAGAGAAAACAAAAAGGATCCATGACTCAAAGATCAAAAACCGCGTTTTTAACGTTGGTGATCAAGCCCTCCTCTTTAACTCTAGGTTGAAGATTTTCTCGAGCAAGTTAAAATCCCGTTGGTCCGGACCATTTACCATTGCCCATGTCTTTTCATATGGCACCGTTGAGTTATCCCAAAACTCCAGGCCAAACTTTAAGGTGAACGGTCATAGAATTAGCTCTACTTGAGGGAAACGACCATAAATGGTAGTCCCGGATCTCCAAACCTTCCCAAGACAAAAATGAAAAAAATTCGGGATTGGGTCAAGCTTAGTGACCCTAAATAAGCGCTTCGTGGGAGGCAACCCATGCTTATCCGTAGTAATATTATGTAGTAATGAATAAGTTTTTTTTTGTTGTGAAAGGTGTGCCTCTTTCCATTCTCGTTTGCTTGTGTTTTTGTGATTGTCTAGGATTGTCCAGGATTTTTGAAGCCTCTCGTGCTCGAGGTTTTGTCTTTCGATCCCTCGAGCTTCAAATCCTCAGCTTCATTTGGGAAATCCAATATCCAAATCTTATCTATTAACGTTTATCTTTAAGCATACTTAATAAACGGCTTATGATTTATGTAGAGACCCTTCTTAAAACATTAAGGACAATGTTTAATTCTAGTATGGGGGATCTATCGATTTGATTGTGCCTGCAGCCGTTGTTTTCACGTAATCCTGTTTTTACCACCAAAATTTTAAAAAAATGAAAAATTTTAAATTTTTTTAAAAATAAAATAAGTGTTTTGTCATAATTTTGACTTTCCTGCTCGGTAGAATAAGAGTAAATTTTGACTCGATCGAGCGTGTTGAGCTCTAGCTTGTTCCTTAATGTTTAGACTAAGCGAAAAATAATAGAGTTAAGTATGAGTTGGATGCTAAACAAGGATTATTTGGAAATCTTAAGAGCTCATGTATGTAATTTGTGGCTTTTTTCTCCCATAAGCTCCTAACCAGACTAATAATACGTGCTATTTTTGGAAATTAAACTTAAATCAATAATTTTTATGTAGTTGATAGCAAAAATTTTAGTGTTAGTTCAAATTTATACTTAAATTTTTTAAAAAGAAGTCTTCTCACTATATCATAAATAACCCCAAAAAAATAATAATAATATGATGAAAAATGAAAAATATAAAAAATGGTAAGTAATAAATATAAACTGTGGGCTGATAAAAGTTTGCCGCATCTTGCCGGCTCACAACCGATGTTGCAGCCTTCTAAAGAAAGCCCATAGTAAGAATAAAAATCCGAGACTGATAAAAAGTTTGTTGCATTTTGCCAGCTCATAACCGATGTTGCAGCCTTCTAAAAGGTCGAGGGTTACAATTGTATCAATGTTATATTTAATATTAAGTGTGAATGTAAGATCTCTTTTTGTTAAATTTAAATATGCTTTTGAACTTTGACTATTCTATTTTAAGTTTTTAAATAAGCTATGTGTAAACGGGAAACCTAAGAGTTTTTGAAACCTAAGGTCCGTGAGTCCCGATACTAGTCTTTGTGGGGTGTCAAAAGCCTGGTGACTTAGCCGCAAGGTTGGGATGTGCCGAGACGAAAGTCGCTACATGGGATGATCTCGCCTTCAAACTCATTATTCTCGGGTGAAACATGAAACATAGAATTTTGCAAAACGTTGATCCATGGTTGAAATTCAAAATGGCACATTCACCTAAGATAAAATAAATTGTCGGGAGTGAAAAGTTCACAAGTTGCAAATATGAGTAGTATTAGCATCTTGGCTGATATTTAACGGTGATTTTGTTTTAAGCTTGGTTTGGAACGAGTAAAAAGTCGGGAACGATGAATTTATCCTTTTTGGGGCATTTTCGGATCGAAATGCATCTTGTTCTATGATCCCTAACGGTTATGAAAATAACAAAAGTCAAATATGTAGTTAGTTGCTTAAAAAAATGAGAAAATAGGAAAAATACAAAAATATTAGTAGGAATAAGTGTATATCTTTAAGAATGGTAAAAACGGAGACTTTTCAAAGCTATTGATTCTTTAATTTCCCTCGATAAACACTTAGCTACTTTTCAAGGTAATTAGTTGAGGGGGATCGAGATTCTTAGTTTTCTAAGCGCTTACTTATAGCATTGCGTGAGGACACGGCAATATCTTAGTATGGGGGATTTTGGTATGTATTTAGTTACACATACCTTTGACCACTAAAAACGGACTTAAATGACCAAAAACATACAAAAAATACATTGTATTTGTATGTTTTGCATTTTGTATTATGCAGGTAACGGATATCTAAGAAAAGGACAAAATTGAAGCCAAAACGACAAAACTGAGCATGAAAACGAAAAGACCATGAGAAGTCAAAAAGACAAAATCAAAGTCAACAAAAAAGTCAAAGTCAAAGTCAACCCCGGGAAGTGTCATTGGAAAAAGCATCGAAAACCGATCCTGAAAACCTAAATTTCCAAAAGTGGGCCCACCCGTACCCACCTAGTGGGCCCGGGTCAACCCACTTATACATTTATACTTTATAAGCCATAAGCCTTATAAAAAGCCCAAAGTCTTTTTCATTTATAACTGGCCCAACAAATTAGCCCAATCCATACCCCTTTATAACACTCCCGTTACCCCTTTAACCCTTAACTCCGTTAGTCCTTTAAGGACTAACGATGCAAACCATTTACAAACCAAAAGGACCAAAATTGCAAAATACAATGACGGTGGATGCAATAACATATAACACTTTCAGGGACCATTCTTGCCCATTTCCCAAACCTTCAAAAATAGCGGGAACATTGTACATCTTCCTAAATGTGCCCTGTCCTCACTACCAGACAAGACATCATCCCCCTTTCTTCTCCCCTATGTCGACCAACACCTTTACACACCTTATCCCACCAAAAATCCACCTTGGCAATCCCTTGCAACCCCAACCTCATTCGTCCAAGGGACAAGACAAGAGATGAAGGGCTAAGATGACAAGACTTGGGCACTACTCATTTTGGATGGCTATGATGACTCTTGGATCCCCCTCACACAACAAACACACCTGCAAGAGCTCTTACAAAGAAAGCACAACTCCTAGAATATTCTTTTGATTAGTATAAATAGAGCTCAATAGTAAGCCCTTGGGGGAGTTAGTTTTTCTTAAGTTTTTTCACCTAGTTGTAATTTTCAGCTTATTTTTAGTGTAACTTTTTAATAATGTAATGTTTTCTTTATGAATTAATGACATTTAAAGTTTTAGCTTAAAACCTGTTTTACTCATTTGTGTTTAAAAGTTATCAAGAATCTTTCTTAAGCTCATATATGACCTTATTTAAGCATATTGTTAAGCTGTTTTCATTTATATATAAAGTATTTAAGAAAATTTTACAAAAACAAAAAAATATCCACTCTTAAATACCATAGCTTTTTGGATGATAAGCCAAATTTGGATGGGCTTATGGACAATATTAGCTTGTCTTTTGACAAGCTAGAGCTTGTAGATTAGCTTATTTGTAAGCTTGATTGCCCTGTTTTGAGCAAGGGCCTTTGTAAGTTCTACTTTCTTCATTTTCTTGCATTTTACTGTAGCATTGCTTATTAGTGCTTATTGTTTGCTTATATCTGCTTATTTATGTTTTGTTATGATGTTTGTTGCTTATTATGCTTAGGTCATAGCTTAGAAATTAGTTGTACAAGTTTTTACTAAAAATCTGTCAAAATTGCTTAAAGTATTGCATAATTTATTTTAGCTTATTTGTTTGCTTATTGGATATTGAAATGTGCTTAATACTGTTTGTTTAGCTTATTTAACATTTGGTCTTTGTAATTTGTGGCTTAAATCATTCTAAATCAAGTTTTAAAAAGGATTCATAAAGTTAAAGGGGTGTTTGGGTCAATAGGTTTTATGGGTGAAAATGGGTCAAAACCTGTTTTGTGCTTTTGATTCAACTTTGATTAGATAATGTTAGTTAAAAAAAAAAAAAATAAAATTCAGTTTGTTTTAACTTTAAGTGTTTAAATCTCTAAATCAAGGTTTATATAATTAGAATGTTTGTAATCTGCAACATATAGCTTATTATATAAGCTTATTTGATTAGACCTATAACTCTTGTGTTTTTATGATGTTTTTGAGTTTGTTTGAGTGTTAAAACAAAGATCCTTAAGCCTGCATTATTAGTTTTGTTTTTGCCAAAATTTGTAAAACTTTGTTTAGTGTTGAAAAAAAGGAGTAATTGCTTTTTCATTTGCTTGCTATGGCTTATTGTGAGTTTCAAAATGCTTTTTGATTGTTAATATAAGCTCTTTGAGGTCAAATCTCAATCTGTTTGTAGGTTATAAGTTCATAAGGTTCTGTTTGTTTGCTTATTTTTAAGCTCAAAAGTGATGATTTGTTAAGATTGCAAAAGTTTAAGGGAATTTGTCTAAGTGTTGAATCTGTGTGAGATAGCTTTTTCATGAAGCTTTTTAAGTGCTTATTTGAATTTCAAACTGCTTTTTCATTATTGCTTATTGTAGTTTTTTGGCTAAAATATATTAAAAAAGAAAAATAAAAATTTAAAAAAATATAATCAACATTCTTTTTAATGGTAAATAAAAAGCCACAATCTATAAGGATAGTTTCCCTACTTAAATATATGCTAGAAAATAACTTAGGCTTTTTGCTTATCAGTTTTGGCCAAAAAGCTAATTTGCTTATTTAGGCTTATTAGCTTATTAAATTTGCTTATTCTAGGTTTATTATAGCTTATTAGCATAGTTTAAGCCCATTTTATCTTAATTCCTTTAGTTTAGAGCTTATTTTAGCGTATTTGCCTTTTAGCTTAAAAATTCTAAGTTTTATAGCTTTTTGATCAATCTGCCATTCTAGCTTATTCTAGTTGCTTATTTTTATTTTTAAGTGCTTTTTAGAGATAGCTTATCATCTGTGTTAGCTTATTTTTCTTTTTCAATTGCTTATTTGTATCCAAATAGCTTAACAGTTAGCCATTTAAGTTTTAGAGAAGTTTAGCTTATTCTGTCTCCTTTCTTAGCTTATTCTGCGCTTATTTGTGGTTTATAAAAAAAGTGTTTTTGTAAAAGTTGCTTATTTTTAAGCCTTTTAAAAAGTTATAAAAAATGGTAAAAACAAAAACGTTTGGGATTAGGGGAAGTCCCAGGTGAGCAAGACTCGAACCTGGGACCTCTACCCTTATCACCAAACGTTTTACACACACTCCCTCTACCACTCGCCCTTGGGTCTTTTTCGGTTTAAACTTGAACATTTAATCTTTTATACACGTTTTGGCTCTTTTGGCTTATAAGCCTTTTTAGCTTTTTAACAGCTCATTTAGATAAGCTGTTTTTCCCAGCTTATTTTTATTAGATTCTTCATTGTTCAAGCTACTTTTGCTAATTTTTTTTCATATTTTTATTAATTAGTTTAGTATTTTTAAACAATTAATTTCATTAAAATCGTTTTTAATTCATAAAAAATTATAAAAAAGTCAAAAAAATATAATTCTTTTTTAGAAAATTTTCTTTTAACATTTAGGTTTAGGAAAATTAGATTTGCTTTCGTAGGGTTAAAATTGCAAAATTTGATTTTTTAAAGAACGGGATTGAATCCCGTTTACGTTTTTAGTGTTTTTGAAGCCCTAATCACCTTCGTTTTTGGTCTAGTTTTCTTAGTTCTTATCTTTTAGTTAATTAGGACTTATGAAATTCAAAAAGATCATTTTAGGACTTAATTTTGATAATTTAGGGTTTTTAGGTCGCGTTTTAGGATTCTCGGTTTGCGTTTTTAGTTAAATTAGTTTTGCCTTAATTGTTTTTAAGTGTTTGCCTTAATTTGCTCGTAGTTTTAGATAACCAATCTAAATTTTGTTCCATTCAAGCATCTATTATCAAATCGACTCTCGAATTTCAATTGTAGTCCTCGTTGGGTATAACGACCCGAGAATCATACTTCTGGTTTTCTACAATTGAGATTTTTGATTCTCTTATTATATATTTATATATTTATTTATATTTATATATAGAAAAGGGACTCAATCAATTTTTGGCGCCGCTGCCGGGGAGGATTGTATACGATTGTTGAGCCGTTTGACAATTTGTGTTTGAAGATCCTTCCGTGTGAAGTTATTTTGCTTATTTTCTTATAAAAAAATACAAAAAGATTTTTCTTTTATTAGTATATATAATATAAAAAAATATATAATATAAAAAAAAAGAAAAAATCAAAAAATAAAAACATTGTCCATAAAAAGAAAAAAATTACCAAGTTGGTAAAAGAACACCAACATATAATACATTCAACTGAAGTATTATCCATTAATAAGTTCCCGAACCAAAGAAAAAAAAACTTACCTTTTGTGTCTCTCGCGAGGTACGGCTCACC
>BQNB010205834.1:0-10589 GCA_026074375.1 Tanacetum coccineum | reverse complement strand
TCAAGATAGTTGATTCTAATCTTCCCCACTATCAAAGAGCCTCAAAGTCAAATAAAGAATCATCAATTGGGGAGATTGTTAGACTTATAATCACATATGTCAAACAAGAATGTAACAAGTATGAGCATGTTGGTCAAGAGCACAAGTTGATCAAGAAAGTCAAATCAAGATGATTCAAGTCAAGGAGATGATGCAAGATAACGATCTCAAGAACTCAAAGTCAAAAGATAAAGGCTCAAGATCAAGATCACAAAGCATGAATGATCAAAGCCATTACAAACAAGACAAGACCAAAACAAGGCAAAGCATAAACGTCAAAAGTCATATCTTCAACGTCATCGGTAGTACGGAGGAGTTTGAAGAAAGAGACCTCAACATTGGGGGAGATTGTTAGCCTTAATTTTATATAAGTCGAACAAGAATGTTATCGGTCTTATTAGTCGTAACTAGTCTTGTTAAGTAATAGGCTAGTCGGGTTCAACGGGCTTGGATTGTAATCTAATATTGTCCATGTTTCGGGCTCAAAGCCCAAGAAAAGCCAAGCCCGGCCCAAGTTAGAAAGCCCATAAGCCACTCATGGCTCAAGGGTATAAATAGAACCCTCTCCACACATGGAGAGGGTGTTGGTTACCATTTCATAATTTGTGTGTGTGTGTAATCTTCCACCTCTTTATTTCTCTCTAATAATCTTTCACTTTCCTTATCTCTTTTCTATCTTTATTTTGCTTATTGGTATAGCTTATTGTTGTGAAATGGATTAAATCTTTTGGGATAACATTTGGTATCATTCGCCATGGGTGGGTTTAGTTTTTGTTAGTTTTAATAGTTATTTCGTGTTTGTTTTTTACATAACCCCTAATAGTAAGATACCAATCGATGCATTGGGATCGGTACTGCGAATCTTGCAATGGTATAATTAATCTTATTTACTTCAAATGTTACGTCTTTTGTAAAACCTCATATATCAATACCATTTACGATAGCAAAACTCCTTAGAAATACACCCACTGCGTTTGAGCTTTTATTATGATATTGCTAACAAGGGTATAATCTGATATGACCTTTGCTAAATGGCTTGAGATGGCATTTGTTGATCATCGAACATGGATCAAGACACCAAGACTGCATTATGGATCCAATATAATAGGCGTAATGAAATCCGAAAGGAAGATAATATCCTTGAGAATGAAACTTAAGTGTTCGACATGTCACGTCCCGCCTAATTTTATGAGGTTACCTATGATTTTGGATTGTTCTACACTTGACTAGATGACTTAGTTGAATTCTATGGAAGGTGGGAGAATGTCTTGGAAGCTCATGGAAGACCTAGAAGCTTTTTGCAGAAGGTTGTAGAATACATGCCCTTATAATAAAGCCCATTTGTGGCCCTAGTTTATGTAGTATAAATAGGACCATCCTCATTTAGGATGAGCATCTCATTCTTCACTTGTATTCTATCTTGTAAAGTTCTCTTTAACAATACAAAGCATTTCCCCTTTTCACTTGTGTTTCTTTCTTTAAAGCTTTCTTAGTTGCCTAGATCGTTGAGTGTTTGAGCAAGGCTGACTTAGTAGAGACTAAGTACCGCACATAAGACCCTTATCGAGACAAGTCCGTGACAAGTGGTATCAGAGCCACGTTGATTCGAGGCAATGACAATTAAAACCGAGAAGAACGCTGCTAGTAGAAGTACGGTTATTGACAAGAATAGGGGTCGGGACGAATTGTGTCAAAACCTCAAGAAGAGAGGTACGTCCAAGGACGTTGTGGCAAGTTGGATCAGAGAGTGGCGGGTGTTGAGACATCCATGGTGGAGTTGAAGAACCAAGTTGAGGGCTTGAAAGATTTGGACTCCGATTTCATGAGTATGAGGGAGGACTTTTGAGTAGCCCTCAATACTCTTAGTGGCGACTTGAAGTGTGAAATCCATGACTTAAGAGATTCGTTCATGGGCAAGATCACAAAGATACGGGAGGAGTTTGGAGAAGAGGTCTCCACACTTCATCATGTCATTGAAGGCTTGCAAGCGGATATGGCGTTGTGTAAGCGGTCCTTTGCTAGTGGCGACGACAACACTAATCATGGTTCAAAGATTGATGTTCCTAAACCATCACCATTCGTGGGAAAGCGGGAAGCTAGGGCGGTTGATAATTTCTTGTGGGAGATGGAACTATACTTGGAAGGTGTCAACGTGGTAGATGATGCTCCCAAGATCAAGATGGCGACCCGATACTTGAAGGATACCGCGTCGTTATGGTGGAGACGTCGGCTATGGGAGATTTTCGGCGGGTACGGCCACTATGATAATTGGCTGAATTTGTAGCGGATTTCAAAAAGCAATTCTATCCGGAGAATGCTAAGAACGAGGCGAAGAGTCGGCTTCGTAAGCTTAAGCAATCCGAGACGATGCGGGAGTACGTCAAAGAGTTCACCACACTTGTCTTGGAGATTCCGGAACTTTCCGACCAAGACTCTCTCTTTTACTTTCTTGATGGTTTACAAGGATGGGCTAAGACGGAGTTGGAACAACGTGGAGTTCAAGATCTCTCTACGGGTTATGCTCAAGCCGAGGCTTTGATGACTTTAGTACAAGGAAGGGATAATCGTCCAAGCGAAAGATAAGAAGGTGAACTCCAAGAGAAAGGTGGGGGAGATAACAGATATGCCCAACTAAAGGTCGATTGCTTGCACGGATAAACCTCCCACCGGTAAGGATTAAAAATACTTGTATGACGAGCTACAGAATGGGGATGCTTCATATGTGATGGACCTCATAGAGCTCGTGATTGCACGCAAGAAAAAGCGAGCCTGATGGAATGTCGGCTCTGATGACGAGATGACAGCGAGTGATGCTGGGAGCATGGGTTCGATAGGATCTGGTAAGGCAAATCTAAGGAAATGACAGAGGTCCAAAGGTTGTATGAAAAGGCCTACAGTTATGTTGAAGCAACCATCAATGGTGTAAGTACTGTGTCTCTTGTAGATTCCGGTGGACTCATTCCTTTTGTAGCGGTTGATGAAGCAAGCGGATAGGATTAACGCTACAAACGGTAAGTGGATCCTTTAAGGCGGTAAATTCTAGGCCAAGGGCATTCATGAAGATGGCCTAAGGCGTCTCTCGGGCGAAAGATAGGAGAAATGGTGAGGGGCATGATTTGATTTGTCGGTGGTCCCGATGGGATGATTTCAAAGTAGTTCTTGGGTTGGATTCTGAATATAGGTCCGGCTTTCCCTATTGCCTTTTTGCTAATTCCTTGTGTATCCTATGACGGTTGAAAAAATTGCTATGGTAGTACGGAAGAGAGATGCTTAAAAGTGGGCGATAGACCCTTTCGGCCATGCAATTCAAGGGAAAGATTCAAAAGAGCGTAGCCTTGCTTTTTGCGTCTGGTAACAAGGCTCAGAGACGATGAGGGTTCAAGCAAGGAAAGGTACCAAAGAGTGATCGAGGCGGGTACTTAATGAGTTCTAAGGAGATGTGATGACTGGGAGTTTGCCCAAGAAGCTACCACCTAGGAGGGAGGTGGATCATACTATCGAGTTGGAGATGGGTTCTAAACCCTCCGCCAAAGCCCCTTACCGAATGCCACCACCCGAGTTGGAAGAATTACGCAACCAACTCAAGAGCTATTGGAATTGGGGCGGGGCTATATTCGGACCCTTGAATGCCCTATGGTACGCCTCGTGGTACTATTTCAAAGGAATAAAGACAGGTCCTTGCGGATGTGTATAGCACTACCGGGAATTTAACAATGTATGCAATCAAGAACAAGTACCCTATTCATCTCATTGCGGATGTGTTTGATCAACTTGGAAAGGGAGATACTTCCCAAAGTTGGACTTGATGATCGGTGGTACTACCAAGTACGGATAGCGAGAGGGTGACGAAGCAAGACGACGTGTGTCAAAGGTAATGGCTCTTAGAGTTTCTTAGTCTTGCCAATTTGCTTGACCAATGCTCTCGCGAACATTTTGCACCTCATGAATAAGTTGTTTGTTTCACCAGTTCATTGATAAAATTTGTGGTGTATACTTGGACGATATTGTTGGTTTATAGTCATACTTTGGAAGAGCATGTCTATGACACTATGTAAACAGGTGTTCAGGTGTTACGAGACAATGAACGTTTATGTAAAGTTGGAGAACTGTCTTTACCCAAGATGACTAGTCGAGTGATTGGGACACAAATCAAGGCGGAAGATTGTTGATGGGACGGTTGCGAAGATAAAGGCTATCAAAGAGTGGGAGCACAACAAAGTTACGGAATGAGATCTTTCTTGGCTTGGTGACTATTACCGAGGTTATCATGGGATACTGGCTATAGCATCCCTTTGACGGACTATTGAAGAAGAAACAAAGCATGGATTATGGAGATCCCACCAGAGTGTCAAGCGGCATTCAGAATGAGTTTGAAGAGAAGGCGGTCATGAAAGAGCGGTGTTGAGACGACCGGGATCGTGGACCTGCCTTGTCTGAGTTACACACGGGATGCAGCAGACTTTGCTATTTGGATCGGAGTTCTAAGCAAGAGGTCACCCGATCGCGTTCTAGAGCCGAAAGTTAAACGAGACGAAAAGGAAGTACACGGTGCAAGAGAAAGAGATGACAGCGGTTGTCCATTGCTTGAGGATTTGGAGGCATTATTTGTTGGGTTCGAGATTCGTTGATCAGACTAGATAATATTGCCACGAGTTATTTTCTAAACCAAAGAAGTTAAGTCCTAAGCATAGCTCGTTGGCAAGTCTTCCTAAGCCGAGTTCGTACCTATTGGAATACAAGCCGGGTGAAAAGGTATGGGGTAGCCGACGCGTTGAGTCGCAAGGCGGAGTTTGCGGGGCATTACCAAATGCCTCCAATTATTCCTCAAGGACCGAATAAAGAAGTGTTGGAACATGATCTTTGGCAAGAAGATCATGCTTTGGCGAAATGACGGGAGAACACTCGAAGATTTTGGCTCAAGGGAAGGACTGTTATTCTCAAAGGAGTTCGGCTTACGAGCCTAAGTGGGGCGGGCTTAGGTGGAGTAATCTTGAAGGAGTTGTTCATGATTCAAAAGGTGGGGTTGGTCATCCGGGGATCTAAGAGTCGTTGGACATTGGTCGGTGTGGGTAACTATTATTGCGCCAAGGATGGATGACGATGTGAAGACATTTTTGTTCGTGGGGTGGGGCGGGAGTGCCTTATTTGCCAACAAGGGGACAAGATTGAGCATAAAGAAGCGGGTAAGGATTGCTAGGCCTTTAGTCGCCCAAGGGACATGGGAGAGTGTTTCCATGGACTTCTATCACTATGCTTGCCGAAGTACAGGAAGGGAGTGGAAGGTGGTAGAGTATTATAGTGGTGGTGGATGATTCTACGAAGTATGGGACTTTCATAGCCGCACACACACGCGATGTTTCGGCGGACGATTCGGACTTCTTTTCTTTTGAATTGTGGTAAAGTATTGGGGGATGATGCCACATGTGATTGTTAGTGATCGAGATCCGAGATTCACAGGGCGCTTTTGGACGGAGTTGTTCAAGATCATGGAACGATTTGAACTTTTTCGAGTATTCATCACCGATAAACGGAGGGCAAACGGAGAGGGTGAATGCACTATTGGAGCTCTATCTTCGGCACTATGTGAGTGCCAACCAACATGATTGGGCTAAACTCCTTGATGTTGCTCAATTCTCTTACAACATGCAACGGAGTGAAGCCACGGGGAAGATGTCCTTTTGTGGTGTCACAGAGGCGCCAATCATTGACTCCTAATGCCTGCCGCATATACGAGGGAGTAGCTCGGCTGCTTACAAAAACCATGATGGAATGGCCTGACAAGGAACAGCGATTTGGTCGGGCATCGTTTAGACAGGCGGCTAGAAGATGATAGGAAATGTGCGGATGAATAAGGAGACATCGTCGAGTTCGAGGCGGGGGCTCGGAGATCAAGTGATGGTGAAGCTCTTGCCTCAACAATTCAAGTCACTGAGGAAGGTTCATAAGGGATTAATACGGAGGTACAAGGTCCTTTCCCAGTTATTGGACGTGTTGGAAAGGTATCTTATCGAGTTCAATTACCGCCCAAGTTGAAGATCCACCCGGTCTTTCATGTTAGCTTTCTCAAGCCTTATCATGGAGACGAGGAAGACCCAGAACGAGGGGTGTCCAAGCGGGCACCAACAGCGGTTGTTACTTCGTACGATCGAGAGGTTGAGGAAATTTTATCGGATCGTACGATACGAAGACGAGGAGTGCCGAGCTATAAGGAGTATTTGATCAAGTGGCGTGACTTGCCCGATAGTGAAGCAAGTTGGGAAGCGGAAGACTTATTGTGGCAGTTTGCGGACGAGATCAAGAGATATCATGAGGATGGCACGACGAGGACGTCGCGAGCTTAGGTGGGGGAGGATGTCACGCCCCGCCCGATTTTACGAGGTTAGCTGGGATTCCGAATTGTTCTTTACTAGATAGAATACTTTAGTGGATTATAGGAAAGTGTTTAGAGGTCTTGGAAGTATAGGAAGCTCATGGAAGGTGTTAGAAGTTGTAGGAAGAGTATGAAGGTTATGGAAGCTCTTAGAAGCTCTAGAAGCCTCCTGGAAGAGTGTAGAATTGTACATAGTAGCTAGTGGGAGTAGTATAAATAGAGGAGGCCTCATTTGGCCAAACCATCCAACAATTCACTTGTATTCTCTCTTGTAATCTTCTCTAAGCAATACAAAGTATTTCCCCTTTTCACTTGTTCCTTTCCTTGAAACTTTCTTGTTGCCTAGATCGTAGAGTGTTCGAGTAAGGCTGACTTAATCGAGAATAAGTGCCGCACGGAAAATCCTTGTCGAGACAAGTCCGTGACAAGTGGTATCAGAGCAAGGTCGATTCGAGGCAATGGCGATTGAAACCGAGAAGAACGCTGCTAGTGGAAGTACGGTTGTTGACGAGAACAGGGGTCGGGATGATGTGCGTCAAAACCCCAAGAAGAGAGGAACGTCCAAAGACGTTGTGGCAAGTTTGGATCAGAGGGTGGCGGGTGTTGAGACATCCATGGCGGAGTTGAAGAACCAAGTTGAGGGCTTGGAAGGTTTGGACTCCGATTTCGCGAGTATGAGGGAGGACTTTCGAGAAGCCCTCAATACTCTTAGTGGCGACTTGAAGCGTGAACTCCATGACTTAAGAGATTCGTTCATGGGCGAGATCACGAAGATACGAGAGGAGTTTGGAGAAGAGGTCTCCACACTTCATCAAACCATTGAAAACTTGCAAGCAGACGTGGCGCTGTGCAAGCGGTCATTGGCTAGTAGCGGCAGCAACACTAATCATGGTCCGAAGATCGATGTTCCCAAACCATCACCATTCGTGGGAAAGCGGGAAGCTAGGGCGGTTGATAATTTCTTATGGGAGATGGAACTATACTTGGAAGGTGTCAACGTGGTAGATGATGCTCCCAAGATCAAGATGGCGACCCGATACTTGAAGGATACCGCGTCGTTATGGTGGAGACGTCGGTATGGAGATATCGAGCGGGGTACGGCTAATATCGATACTTGGGCTGAATTTGTAGTGGATTTCAAGAAGAAATTATATCCGAAGAATGCTAAGAACGAGGCGAAGAGTCGGATTCGTAAAATCAAGCAACCTAGGACTATACGGGAGTACGTCAAGGAGTTCACCACACTTGTCTTGGAGATCGCAGAGCTTTCCGACCAAGACTCTCTCTTTTACTTTCTTGATGGTTTACAAGGATGGGCTAAGACAGAGTTAGAATGACGAGGAGTTCAAGATCTCTCTACGGCTATTGCTCATGCCGAGGCTTTGATTAACTTTAGTACGAGGAGGGAATCGTTTAAGCCGAAAGATCGAAAGGTGAACCAGGAGAGAGGTGGGGGAGAAAAGAATGCCCAACCAAAGGTCGATCCTGCACGTAAACCTCTCACCGAAAAGGATAAAAACTTGAAAATGAGCTACAAGAGTGGTGGATGCTTCATATGTGATGGACCTCATAGAGCTCAAGATTGGCTGAAGAAAGCAAGCCTCAATGGGATGTCGGCTCATGAAGACGAAGACACGAGTGATGGCGGAAGCATGGGTTCGATAAGGATCTTAAATGCAATCAAGGCAAAGACGGAGGTGCCGAAGGTTGTAGGAAAAGGCCTACAATATGTGGAAGCAACCATCAACGGTGTTAAGGTTCGTGCTCTTGTTGATTCCGGTGCGACTCATAACTTTGTGGCGGATGATGAAGCCAAACGGCTAGGGATTAACGCTACGAAAGGAAGTGGAACAATTAAGGCGGTAAATTCTCCGGCCAAGGCCATTCATGGAGTGGCTAAGGACGTTCGGGCGAAGATAGGAGAATGGGAGGGGACGATTGATTTGTCGGTGGTCCCGATGGATGATTTCAAAGTGGTTCTTGGGTTGGAATTTCTCGATAAGGTACGAGCTTTCCCTATGCCGTTTGCTAATTCCTTGTGTATCCTAGACGGTGGAAAGACTTGCATGGTGAGTACGGAGCGGGATGCTAAAAGTGGAGCGAAGACCCTTTCGGCCATGCAATTCAAGAAAGGATTCAACAAGAGCGAGCCTTGCTATTTGGCGGTAACAAGGCTAGAGACGGATGAGGGTTCAAGCAAAGTGGAGGTACCAAAGGTGATCGAGCGGGTACTTGATGAGTTCAAGGATGTGATGCCCAAGGAGTTGCCCAAGAAGCTACCACCTAGGAGGGAGGTGGATCATACCATCGAGTTGGAGACGGGTTCCAAACCCCCCGCCAAAGCCCCTTACCGAATGCCACCACCCGAGTTGGAAGAGTTACGCAACCAACTCAAGGAGCTAATGGATGCGGGCTACATTCGACCCTCGAAAGCCCCATATGGTGCGCCGGTGCTATTTCAAAGGAAGAAGGACGGGTCCTTGCGGATGTGTATAGACTACCGGGCACTTAACAAGGTAACAATCAAGAACAAGTACCCTATTCCTCTCATTGCGGATTTGTTTGATCAACTTGGAAAGGCGAGATACTTCACCAAGTTGGATTTGAGATCGGGGTACTACCAAGTACGGATAGCAGAGGGAGACGAGGCCAAGACGACGTGTGTCACTCGGTATGGCTCTTACGAGTTCTTAGTCATGCCATTTGGCTTGACCAATGCTCCCGCGACATTTTACACCCTCATGAATAAGTTGTTTCACCCGTTCATTGACAAATTTATGATGGTATACTTGGACAACATTGTTGTTTATAATCATACCTTGGAGGAGCATGTCTTGCATTTGAAACAGGTGTTCTAGGTGTTACGAGACAATGAACTTTATGTGAAGTTGAAGAAGTGCTCTTTCGCACAAGATCAAGGATGGCGGATTGATGATGAACGGTGCAAAGATAAAGGCTATCCAAGAGTTGGAATCGCTAACCAAGGTTACGGAGTTGAGATCTTTTCTTGGCTTGGTGAACTATTACCGCCGGTTCATCATGGGATACTCGGCCATAGCATCCCCTTTGACGGACCCATTGAAGAAGAACAAAGCTTGGATATGGGACGAAGAGTGCCAAGCGACGTTCGAGAGTTTGAAGAAGGCGGTTATGGAAGAGCCGATGTTAAGACTACCGGATGTGACCATGCTTTTCGAGTTACACACGGATGCATCAGACTTTGCTATTGGAAGAGTTCTAATGCAAAATGGACACCCGATCGCATTCGAGAGCCGGAAGTTAAAGGAGATGAAAAGGAAGTACATGGTGCAAGAGAAAGAGATGACAGCGATTGTCCATTGCTTGAGGATTTGGAGGCATTATTTGTTGGGTTCGAGATTCGTGATCAAGACGGATAACATTGCAACGAGTTATTTTCAAACCTAAAATAAGTTAAGTCCCAAGAAAGCTCGTTGGCAAGACTTCCTAGCCTAGTTCGACTACCAATTGGAATACAAGCCGGGAAGGCTAATGTGGTAGCCGACGCATTGAGTCGCAAGGCGGAGTTTGCGGCCATTAACCAAGCCCAATTCTTCCTCCAAGACCGAATAAAGGAAGGGTTGGAACATGATCCTTTGGCCAAGAAGATCATAGCTTTAGCGAAAGACGGGGAGGACCCGGAGATTTTGGCTCAAGGGAGACATGTTATTCACCAAAAGAGACCGGCTTTACGTGCCTAAGTGAGGCGACCTTAGGCGAGCAATCTTAAAAGAGTGTCATGATTCAAAGTGAGTTGGTCATCCGGGGATTACGAGGATGTTGGCATTGGTCGAGGGCACTTATTATTGGCCAAAGACGGGGGACGATGTTGAGACATTTGTACGGACGTGCCTTATTTGCCAACAAGACAAGATAGAGCAAAAGAAGTCGGGAGGATTGCTAGAGCCTTTAACGATACCCAATGGACCATGGGAGAGTGTTTCCATGGACTTTATCACATGCTTGCCAAAATCGGAAGGGGTGGGAGTATTATTGTGGTGGTTGAGCAATTCTCGAAGTATGGAACCTTTATAGCCGCCTCACCCGATGTTACCACGGACGATACGGCCAAGCTCTTCTTCAAGAATGTGGTGAAGTACTGAGGAGTGCCACATGTGATTGTTAGTGATCGAGATCCGAGATTCATAGGGCGCTTTTGGAC
>BQNB010205826.1:0-10590 GCA_026074375.1 Tanacetum coccineum | reverse complement strand
AAAAAGTTTCAGTTGTTTTAGCTTTTAAATAGATTTTGAGTCCATTTAGTTTTGACAGCTTACTATAAAGTGGTGTTTGGCATAACTTTAAAAACGGGTCAAAATGGCATATGCATGTGTTGAGGTATTTTAGTGAGTCATAAGCTTAGGTTTTAAAGCTTATTTACAGCTTTTTCAAAAGTTTTCAAAAGTCAAGATTGTTTTTCAAGGTCTTTTAAATCCTTTTTCAAAACTGTAGAGTTTGAGAAAACACCACAAGTGCTTATTCAGTTAAGCACTTGTGGCTTGAGTTGAAGTGTCAAAAGTGTGTGTTTGTTGTGTCTAAAAAAGGGGCTGTCAAACAAGCTTTGTTCCTTTGACTTCAAGAATCACCAAGGTTCTTAGTGCCACAGTTTTAACAAACCCCAAGCACCTTTTTCACCATAAAAAATAAGCAAGTAAAAATGATTTTTAAAAGCTCAAAATTTGTGCACAAGTTGTTAAGCTAGGAAACTAAATCTGTTTAAGCTTATCTTTTCAATTTGAGCTTATTTGACAGCTTTTAACAAGCTGTCAAATAAGCCCATAATTTTAAGCTTAAATCTCCCCTGGTGCAAAGGGGAGATTTTAAGCCCCTTTTTCTTTGGCTCTTTGTGCTCTTAAGCCCAAGTTTTTGGCTTATTTCAAGAGCTTATAAGCTCTTGTATAAGTCCTCAAAGTTTCAGACCTTGAAGAGCTTATTTGATGGCTTATTTTTAAGCCCAAACATGCCCTTTGACTGTTTTTGCATGATTTAGGTGTAGGGATTGCTTAATTTCCATTTGTGCTTATTTAGCTTATGTAATAAGCTCCTTTGTGTTCTAACAGCTTATTTAGATTAGATAGTTAGTTGTCAAGCTTATTTTGCCTTTTTCTAGCTTATGTGTCCAAAACTTAAGCCATTTTAGCCTTTTAAGCTTGTTTTAAGCTTTCTGCCATTAAGCCCTTTGTCCCAGCTTATTTCAACCTTAAGCTTAGCCTTTTTAGAGCTTATTTAGAGTAGTTAGATCACCCTTAGCTTAATTTCTCTTTGTTACAGCTTATTTCGACCCTAAGTCCAAAAGGACTTAGCTAATTTTTAGCTTTTAAGCCATTTAAGCCATTCTGTCACCTTTAAGCTTATTTTTAAGCTTATTTAGGGCTTATCTCAAAAAGTTGTAGAAGACAAAGTTGTTAAGCCCCACGAGCTTAACAACTTTGCTTCTTTGAGTTTTCAAAAAAAAAAGGGAAAGACAATTGGTCCGGGTGAGCAAGACTCGAACCCGTGACCAATCGATACAGTCCCCCTTTAACACACACCCTTACCACTGCGCCCTTGGGTCTTTTTCGTTAAAGACTCAAGGGCTTGTGTATTTATACACTTTTTGCCTTTTATAGCTTATAAGCTGTAAACAGCTTATTTCGGGCTTATTTCTTTAGCTTATTTTTGTTTCTTATTTTTCCTAGGACTGTTTTAGCATCTAGTATTTTGTAAAAAAATTTCAGAATTTTTCGTAGTCTTTTACTATTTTTTATAATTTAATTTAGTTAAAACTTTTAAAAATTCATAAAAAATACAAAAATTATCAAAAAAATATTTTGCTTTTTTAGAAAATTTTCTTTTATCATCTAGTTTGTAGGAAAAATATAAAAATTTTCGTAGGGTCATTTTTACAACTTTTCATCTTTTAAAGAACGGGTCCGGGTACGGGATTTTGTTTTGACTCGTTTTTGGGTCAAACGAACTCCGTTTTCGGTCTAGTCTTTTTCATTCTTCGTTATTTGATCCCTAGAGTAGTTTAGAAGCAAAAATTTCTTCGTAGGTTTATTTTTAAAGATTTTAGGTTTTCCCCCTTTTGTTCGGGATTCGGGCTCTCGTTTTCTAGTTTAATTTCGTAATTTCTAGGTTTTTCTTAAACGTTTTAGTCCGTTATTATCTAATTTGACTTTTTCCACTTCCCAAACCAATTCCTTCCTTCAAACTCAAATCTTCGATCGTATCGATTTACCAGTCCAGCCTCGTTGGGGATAAACGACCCGGGAAAGCTCTATACTACTTCTCGGTTTTATTGATTGTTGATTTTTACACTTATTTATATATTTTATATTTTATTATATATTATATATATTTACAGTGTGAATATCACCAATCAATTTTTGGCGCCGTTGCCGGGGAGGCTGTGAAGCCGATTATCGTTACGTTTGATCAATTGTGTTTGAAACTGTGAATATTTTCTCTAGTTGTCATAAGTTTGATTCATTTGAATCGAACAAGTCACCTACCAAGAGCTTGTTTGATGTTGGCTCAAGCAGGATTTCCATCGTCATTGTGAATACTTTAGTATCACTCTGATGTTTTGGCAAAATCACAAGGATAATGCGTAGGACTCTTAGGTTATTACTTGTTTTCACAGTGTGTAAACAACAAATATATTTAAACAGTGTCCTAGTAAGATTTATGGATGATCTCTTTTGGCTCTAGACTCAATAGTGCATTATTTTTAGTGATCGAAAGGCTGGAGCCCGACTGCCACCTTTTTCAATACAACTAACCGGTGAGAAAGTTGAATAGAAATTACGTGTAATCGCTGTAGAAATGAAACAGAAATCTTTTGAGAGATTCTGATTGGCTATGGGAGGTTGTTGCATTGCATCAATGGTTCCATGATGCCCAGTCTTCAATTTCATCGAATCATGCTTTGTGATTTTTACACCAATTAAGGATTATTGACCCGTTTTATGCCTAATTGTAAGAGACTTCCTTTCTTTTCACCCCTTATCAACTTTTCTTTTTAATTCTACAACCCCATTTCAGCGCTTACCGAGACTACATAACTAGTACCATGTTGGGTGTTGTTCCAGTACTAAACTCCATCTCAGTCGTTTCCTTTTTCCTTTATTCTCACTGTTTACCTCCTTTTCATACCTAAGGACCACAACACTATCTAGTGAATTTCCCCAGGGTAGATCCCTCCAGTTCTGGCTGGATCATGGAACTAAAACCTAAACATAACCACCTATAACTCAATGCAATTTCGTCAATATAAATGGTAAGTCTTTGTCACATTCCACAATCTTTGTTCCAATCACAATAACATATTGCTCCCCTTTCAATTATGTGCATCGATTATCGAAAGAGTTTAGCACATATATGGGTTACGTACACTAGAGGATCTTTAAAATTCATATTATTAGACATATTTTTTAATCACATATTTTCTCCCCTTATCAAAAATATTAAATCTCTTGATATTTTGGATATCAATTGATTCAAATATAACTGCTTTCGGGGAAAGAATGTCTAATTATTAACAATCCGCGATTAAAGAACAGTTTTATCTCTCCCCAAAAATGTATTAGGTATAATATGTGTTTGAGTATGTTAATTTGAAATTTTTTGAATTTACAAAATTCCATGAAAATTCTTACTCAAACACGTATAATATGCCAAGTTTTTAAGTCTACACTACACATTTATATATTCACAAGATTAATATGTACGAGGTTTGACCTGAATGATGAGAACATCATATGATAGAATCATATGGTTCTTTGTAGCAGCCGTAGGTCTTCCTCGGTAACAATCCTTTCTTAATAATTTTGTCTTAGCTTCCCCCTAAATCAGCAATCCTTCCTTAAGTAGATTCAAAACTTTCTTGCAAGCCGCATCAAACAGTCTTAATGTATAAAGCCCAGATATCCGAAGCACACAATTAACCCTTTCCCAACCCCCAAATAAAATTTTTTTTTTTTTTTTTGAAAAATACGCAACACCAAGTTAATTAGATCCGATGAGTCGCATTTCTCTTTTTCAAAAATAACTGATGATAATATTAAACACCTAAGATCAACTAAGTCTCGGGATTGGATGTCACAATTATTCCCTTTAAATAGTTGAAATGATAACTCCAAAGTCAACTAAGTCTCGGATGTAGACATTTCTTCCTATAGGATACTGACAATCTAAAGGAATCATCATACCTATGGGTACCTTTTTTATCAAATATATTTACTTCTTTAAAAAAATAAGCTTAGTGATTAACCGTTTGAGGAAACATTTATTGAATCAGTAACCAATCGTCTCACGCTTAGAATAAATATTCTTATAACACTTCCCCCTAGTATCTTAAATGATGCATTCTTGAAATCACAAGATATCTTCACCCCCATAAAGTTGAAATAGTACACCCCAAAGTAACAAGTTAAACATTGATTTTCTCTGCGGTTATGACATTTGTCTTCCCGAAATGACCTAAAATGAGAATAGGGTATGAATTCTATCACATGTACTCATTATCTTTCTTGTATATCTATTCCTTCCCCCTTGCTGGTTTTGATACCTCGAAATCAGCAAAACATAGTACGCACATATACTTGAGATCGTGTTCAAAGAATTGATAAGCTTAAATCTATTCCGTGAGAATCAACTAAGTCTTAAATTGCAAATAAGTCCCTAAAGTTTGAAATAAATGACATCTAAAGCTCTTATAGTTAATATAAATTAACACCCCTTGAAATTGTGATCCGTCATTATCAAAAACTTTATCCATTTATTTTGTGACTTATTTTGAAAGACCGTTTTAAAAGATTATTAGATGACACATTCTCCCCCTCAAATGATGACCCGTTTTCTATTTAAAGAGCTGTTGTCATTATTTGAGTGGTTGAATTGTCTTCGAAAATCTTTTTGTGATTACTGAAAACACTGATTTATTGTGAAGACAACTTTTTACAAATAACAATAAGATTTCTCTTATTTTGAAAAAGAAATGCACTGACACATACATTAATTTGTATATAGGAAGCACAGGCTGTGTTGTAAAGTAAACACAAGCCTTTGTATTGTCATAAAGTAGACCATACCCGAGAATAAATTCTCTTTATGAGGTCAAGTTTTCTTTTTGAAATACTTGCCTTTAAGATGATGACCGGTATTGGGAATTAAGGGCTTCTACAAAGTTTATACTGCTGGTTCAACTTAGTACTACCAAGTCAAAAAGTTTGTACTGCTGAGATTATAGCTACGGGTACTAACTGGTTAGTACTGCTAGAGTAAAAGTTAGTACTGTAAGTACTAACTTAATACTGCTGAAGAGAACTTAACACTGCTGCATGAAGATTAGTACTAATGAAGAGTTAAACGCGTTTGGTGATATGTATGGACTTATTCTATGTATATCTTATAGAATTTTAGAAGATTTGTAGTTATCTTGTAAAGGACTCCTTGGTGTATAAAAGGAGATCCTATGTTATGGTTTTAGATGTATAAAAAAATGAGTCATTGTCATAGCTTCAAGGTTGTAAACCCTAACACTATCAAAGAGTGTTCGTATTAATATATTGGAGCTTATTGTTTTGATTGTAATTCTGTTTTTCATACATATATTACTTTTATTCTTCTTAGTGGTATAAACTAGATTCCACATAGTTTATATCATACACTCAAAGTTTCAGTCTTAGTGCCTTTGGATTTATCCAAGGATACTAAACCTTACATCAAGCTAAGGAGTTCAAGATCTGTTCATTGGGATCAACAACCGGGTTGCTATCTGAAATAATAGCAAGCCATTTGGCATGTTTTGAAAACACTTGAACTTCTGCTCGAACTTAATTTACAGCCTAATATCATTACTAAATGACATTTCTAAGACTGTAAATGTTATCGATTTTTAGAAGACATGCCATTATTACCTCTTTTTATATTTTTCTTTGGTTTTAAAGATTTTATATTTTTGTATTTTGTTTTTATAAAGGTTTTCTGAAAATGAAAAATATTTCTAAGACTGTAAATGTTATCGATTTTTAGAAGACATGCCATTATTACCTCTTTTTATATTTTTCTTAGGTTTTAAAGATTTTATATTTTTGTATTTTGTTTTTATAAAGGTTTTCTGAAAATGAAAAATATTTTTGGTTTTTCTGGTATGTGATATATATATATATATATATATATATATATATATATATATATACATATTATATACAAGATATTTGAATAGGTACCACCACTATTCTTCAGCTTCATCTGCCAATTGTTTCAGGGTTTCCGACGTAAAACTTCGCATTCCTAGCTTGTTGATGAGAAATTCAATTCTTTCTCTGCCAAGGGCTTTAGTGAAGATGTCCGCCAGCAGATATTCCGTATTGACAAAGTAAAGCTCTACTACTCCGTTCTCAACTTGCTCTTTTATGAAGTGGAATCTGATGTCAATATGTTTTGATCGAGAATGTTGAACATTGTTGCAGATAAGGCAATAACGCTTTTGTTATCACAGTACATTGGAATTTTATTGAATCCAAGGCCATAGTCGGTAAGCTGCGATCTTATCTAAAGGACTTAAGCACAACAGCCTAACAAGGCTATATATTCAGCTTTCGTACTGGATATCGCAGCGCTTTTCTGCCTTTTTGATGACCAGCTAACATGTCTGTCTCCCAATAATTGCATACATCTAGATGTACTTCGTCTAGTATCTTGGCAACCCGCATGATCAGCGTCTGCATAAGCTATTAGAGAAATAGAAGAATCCTTTGGATACCAGAGGCCCCTATTAATGGTTCCTCTTAGGTATTTAAAGATTCTTTTTACAGCATGTAAGTGCTTTTCGGTAGGCTTTGCTTGATACCGGGCACACATGCATACAACAAATATAAGGTTTGGTCTACTGGCTGTGGGATACATAAAGGTGCCAACCATTCCACGATAGTGTGTAGGGTCAACGGCTTTCCCTTGTGAATCTTCATCCAGTTTGGATTTCTTCACCATGGGAGTATCCACGGGGTCACTAGATTCCATACCATATTTTCTCAAAGATTCTAGAGCATATTTAGACTGGTTTATAAAGATGCCTCTGGGACTTTGTGAAATCTGTAGTCCTAGAAAAAAAATGATATTTTTCCCATCATCAACATCTTAAACTTCGAACACATTATTTTTGAAAATTGGTCACATAGTTCAGGTGTAGTAGACGCAAAGATAATATCATCAACATAGATTTGCACCAGGAGAATATCTTTGCCTTGTCTTCTGATGAACAATGTTGGATCCACGGTTCCTTTAGAGAATTCCCGAGAGAGTAGAAACTTCAACAATAGATTGTACCACGCGTGAGGAGCTTGTTTCAACCCATAGAGAGCTTTCTTAAGCTTGTACACATGATTCGGATTGTCTTGATCCACAAACCAGTCCGGTTGGCTGACATAATCTTCTTCACGCAGAATGCCGTTCAAGAATGCCGTCTTAACATCCATTTGGTAGACGATCATATTCATGTGAGCAGCATATTGGAGGAAAATTCAAATAGCATCAAGTCTAGCCACTGAAGCAAAGGATTCCTCAAAATCAATTCCCTCTTCTTGACGGTAACCACGAGCAACCAAGCGAGCCTTGTTTTTCAGAATTCCTCTTAATTCATCAAGTTTTACCTTGTAGATCCATTTTAAAGTAATAACCATCACTTTATCTGGACGAGGAACGAGTTCCTAGACTTCAAGACGTTCAAATTCATTAAGCTCCTCTTGCATTGCTTCAATCCAACATGCTTGAGTTAATGCGTCTTTATAGTTCTTTGGTTCAACTAATGTGAGAAAAGCATCGTAGTAACAAAATAAGGCTTGTTCATGGAGTTGGAGTCTCGTGAAAACAGGTCTTTCGAGTTCACCGATGATGTTGTCTAAAGGATGATCCTTGATCTATTTGGTAACGTTTTCTGTGTTAGGAGCAACAGTTTGCACAATAGTGGGAATAACATCTGAAGAAGAAGATGCTTCAGAATTATTTTCTGGAATTTGAATGCCAAAGAATAGATCGTTATTCATGTGCGCAACATCTAAGTCATGATTGTCTTCTTTAACATCGTTAGGAATGACAGGAGATTGATTTTCGGGTGTTGTTTGTGAGTTACTAGGTGATGGTGCATCTTGGTCAACAGTTGTTGAGGAAGGTGAACCAGTTGATGCAGCGGGTTCTGGAGCAACTACTTCAGCAATTGGAGCAATGACTTCAAGGGCTGGGCGATCAACACTTGATGGAGGGTTGAGTAATTCATCAAATAGTGGTTGAAACAAAATATCCCAATCAGTTCTTGAAGGTGGTACAAACGGTGTTGAAGGAGGAGGGTTTGGCAAGAGTCCTGAACTGATTGTTGCAGGAGTCATTTCATGAAGTACGGGTCCTGAACTGCTATGTTTAGAAGCCATCGTTGTCAACTCATCAAAATCTACATGAATTGTTTCAATGATTCGTCTGGTATGTCGGTTGTAAATTCGAAATGCTTTCTTTGTGGGTACATAGCCAATGAAAATACCAATATCAGCTTTTGGTTGTAACTTACCCAAGTGCTCGCTTTCATTTGTTGGATAACAAAGTGCACCAAATATGTAGAAAAATGATAAGTCAGGAAGTTTGTCATGTAAAAGCTCATATAGTGTTTTGCCATGACGAAAACGTATGATGGAACGCTTTTAGGTGTAACATGCGGTAACAACTTCTTCTGCCCATAAGAATAATGAAGCTTTTGCATAAATCAACATTGTGCGGGCAACTTCAATTAGCGTATGATTACGTCTTTCAACAACACCATTTTGCTGTGGAGAGCGAGCAACAAATGTTTCATGAGAGATGCCAACCTTCTCATAATATTCACGCAAAGTCTGATTAACAAATTCAGTTCCATTATCTGTTCTGATTCATCAGACATGTACTTTAAGCCACACTTAGATCATCTTGAGAAACTTGATTATGAAATCTGGAGCTTCATCTTTTGACCTTAAGCACTTTACCCATGTAAATAGAGAGTAATCATTGACAATAACGAGGATGTACTTATTTCCATTAACACTTGCGACATGCATTGGTCCACAAAGATCCATGTGCAAAAGATAGAGTTTTTCTTGGTTGGTGTCTTTAGATTTAGGTTTGTGGGGTTTCTTCTTGCTTTTACCCATTGCACAAGCAGAACACAGATGGTCGTTTTCAAATTTTAGCTTAGGGAGACCTCAAACAAGACTGTGTCTAGCTAAATGGTTGATTGCACCAAAGTTCAGATGAGATAGACGTCGGTGCCATAGCCAGGACTTAGTCTTTGAGGCCTTTGACAAGAGACATATAGGAGAGGACGCCATCATATCTCCAAGAGACAAAGTATACAGATTGTTGCCTTGAGATCCAGTCAATAGATCAACACCTTCTAGATTACGAATGAAGCAGGTGTGTTGACGAAAAGCAACTTCAAGGTTCGAATCACAGAATTGCCCAACAGAGAATAAGTTATGTCTACAGTTCCTCTACTATAAAGCCTGAGACCGTAACATCCCATATGATAATCGCCATATCCCAATATCTTTGTCATGTGATCATTTCTGAATTTGACTGTACCCAATTTTTTTTGACAAAATTGGTGAGATGAGAGCGATCTCCGGTTATATGCTTGGAGCAGCCAGAGTTTAAATACCAGAGAAGCAATTTGTGGACGACCGCATTCATCAAAGAGAGAAGATGGAACCTCGGAAACTAAGGGATCCCCAAGAATTTATTGGGTTCCCTTTTTGTTAGCAGATGATGATATAATAATCTTAGGTTTGCTAACGGAATATAGTTTTCGATTCCTATGTTTCCTTAGTAAACCAATGTTAACAGGCTTAGGTGTATCACTTTCTAGAGCAGTTGGTTTCCTAAGGGGCACTTCAGCAGTTGTGGTTATCCTAGTTAAAGGGCACGCATTTCCTACTATAGTGAAGGTCTGACCAGTAGGTCTCCAAGTGTATCCAATATTTGTGAACACTTTTCCTGTTGGTTTCCAAACTTTTCTCTTTGAACTTTTCTTAACAGATTTAGATTTAGTACGAGCATTCACATCATTGATAAAATCAAGAACACACAAATCATGATTATCAGAAAGCATGCAACCATTACACTTAACACACAGAAGTTTAGAATTTGCATTAAGCTTGGAATACTGCACATTTGCATTTCCTTTAGGTTTAACAAAACAATTCTTATTTTTCAAACTAGATTTAACTGTCCTAAGGTGGGCTTCTACTTTATTCTTCTGAGTACTACTTGGTGTTTGCTGAATCTTATCTTTCTTTGTATTGCCTGAAGGCTGTGATCCGCTAGCACTAGTAGACGGTTTTACTCCTATAGAAGACAACATAGGTTTGTTAGAAACTAGGTTTAATGAAAAAGCTATTTTTGTGTCTGTGTTTCCTTAGCATGTGACAGGCTTAGCGAATCTAACTCTTTTGTCCTTGTTCTTTGGGGTCACAGCTACTAATTTATCACTTGAATTGTTGATGCTAAGGCATGTTTGTCTAACTATTATAAGCAACTCCTGAATTCGTTTTGTATACTTACAAGCAGAGTCCAAGGACTTATTTAGAGGATTTTGTGATTTTCCTTGTTCCACTATTTCCCTAAGAATCGCAGCTTGTTCCTGAGTGTGACTAAGGTAGTCAGAGTAAGCTGTCCTATTGTTCAACAATCTAGGGGTTATAGGTTCCACTTCAATCTTAAGCATTTCTGGAGCAATACTGTGTTTGGTAACAAAATTATCAGCCAAATCTTTTCCTTTAAGTTTCCTTAATTCATCCTTG
>BQNB010205825.1:0-10590 GCA_026074375.1 Tanacetum coccineum | reverse complement strand
TTAATCACAACCATTGATTTTTTTTAGATGGATGGTGTAGATGAGTCCCCTAGTATCCAACCTTTTTTTTAGTATTCAATATAACTCTCCTCTTTTTTATGGGTGTAGCAAATAACAGTCCAGGACTCCGGGTTAAATCTAACTTTGCAAGTTGGTATGAGGTACTAACAAGATGCGTTTTCCCGAACTTTTCTTTTAAATTGAAAAATGCATTTAATACACATTAATTGACTTATAATTGAAAGTTTTCTTATTTAGTCATTTAAACAGGCGCCAGGGAGACAAACTCTCTTCGTCACGGTATTATCATCATTATCATCGTCATCGTGTTTATAATATATAAATTATAGGTTTTTATTATGTGATCCAAGAAGGTATCCTGAATAAAATTTTGACTTATAGTTTTTTTTGTTCAAATCCAACCCAAATGAACAAAGAAACACAACAAACAATTCAAACCTCCAAAGTTTACTCTAAATTTCATTTACAAGTATATATACCAATCAAATAATCATACTTCTAAAAAACCAACTAAACAAAACAAAACTTGATTCGAGCCTCAACAACGACTTAATGAAACACCAACGACTCAAAGCAGTGAAGCCCATCCAACTCGGGTGCCCACCGAGCAGCACAGCCCGTCTTACTTCGGCTACTATGTGTCTCATGCTTCACCTTAGTTTGGTCATCTTTTATGGTTGCAGCAACTGGTGACTTGATGTTAAAGGAACTTAGGGCCCGTTTGGTTCACATAATGTTTTTGGCGGAATTGGAATCTGTTTAAAGAATTGGAATGTGATTGAATGAAATGTTAAAAATGAAGATCCTAAGGATTTGGATTCTGATGGAATTGGGATTTGCAAAAACTAGCACGTGTTTGGTTGGAAAAAATAAATGAGAAAAAACAAATTGTTTTAAAATATTTAAATTTAATAAATTAAATATTATTTACTAAATATATTACTTACAAGAATAATAATAAGAAATTTTTAAATAATATTATATAAATTAATGTATTAAATAAATAATGTTCTAATATAAAATGTAATTGTGTTTTTAAATAATATTAAGTAAACTACTATATATATGGTATTTTTATATAAACTATTATATTTAATGCTTATTTTAATAAACATTGTTTTTATATAAAATATAATTTTATAATTATATTAAGCTATAGAATAAAAAGTAGGCTATAAAATTTTTAATTATATTTAATTTTAAATAAATAATAATTATTAAATATAAAATAATAATAATATAATCAATAATTATAATAATAAAAATAAAAATAATAAAATAATAAAAAATAAAATAAATAATAATAATAATAACAACAACAACAACAAAAATGATAATAATAATAGTATAAATTTCATATAATTGTAAACAATCTTCTCATTTTGCCATGGAATGTTGAATTCCACATATATAAGATTTTGAAGGATTTTCATTCCATTCCGTTTCCCAACCAAACACATTGAGGAATGAAATTCAGATTCCTAATTTCTTAAATCTGCCAACCAAACACGTTATTGAATGGAATCAGATTTCAATTCCATCAGAATCATGTAGATTCCGCGAACCAAACGGACCCTTAGTGACTTGCTCAAGAACTCAGCAGATAAAGCGTCGAATGAACTAAAGATTGAATTCATGTTTATATTCTTTGATGATATAAGACTTGGTTGTTTGTAAGATTGAATTCATCTTGACCCTAATATACATATTCTATTTTTTAGTCAACACATTGAATTGTTACGACTATTTACGTGACCTTTCGGGCTTCGTTACGAAAAAACTAAAGCGATATATATGAAAAATATAAATATAAGGGGAAGAAGACTTTCACCCGACAACCTTAATAAGAGTTCAGGTTAATCCGCTTGACCCGTGTACTAAACTGTGTTAACCCGTTCCAAATCAGCTTATTTGAGTTGGGAGGATAGTCGACTTGGAGCATTTGTGTAAAACCCTAAAATCAGAACAAGTGCAAAATTACCAAAATGCCCCTAAGGTTAGAAAATTAAATAAAAGCATGAATAAAATTCAATCAAGTGTTATAAATTATAAAGTACATCATGTGACAAGTATGGAAATTTATATAAGATTAAAATATCATATATTATGCAAGAAAAATAATAAATATTATATATAGGTATTTATTTAGCTGAAATAATGTATTTATATACTATTACAATTAATATAAATACATTAAATCAAGGATAATGTTAATATAATTTTTATTAAATATTAAAAATCAGATGTTTAGCCCATTCAAACCCAAAATCTCGGCTATTTTTTTGTATATCTTTTAGATACATTTTTTTTCATTTGTGAATTTAAAAGAAAAACAAATTGCCGAAACCCTAAACAAATTAAGTGGCGGCACCATATTTTTTTCAAGGCAAGGAACGATTTTTCTAGGGTTCTTGGGAGTACAAGGGAGCTAAGAAAATTATTTTTTCATTGGTTTGAAGCTTGATTCGATTTATGGTGTTCTTTTGAATTCGAAATTCCTAGCCGAACTCAATAATTCATAAAATCATCCATAATTATTCAAGGTATTTTTATAACTCATTTTACATTATATAAATCTGATATGTTCATGATAAAAATTACCATGCACGTTATTTTGATTTATTAAGCTTAAACATGATCTAAACCCTAAATAATTGCAAGAATTGTATTCGGCTCTAAATAAATTTATACTTTCGATTTTATAATTTTTATGACTTGTATATATCATGTATGAACCAGATAAATTGTTATAAAAATTGTATAAAAGATTTAGATAATTATTGTGGAATTTCTAATTCTTGCCGATTTTGAATTATGAAAGAAATGAAGAAATAAATTGGAAAACGAATTAGGGTTAGGGTTTTTATATTTTTCAGGTCCAATACATGCTAATGAATGTAATAAAAATATTTTGTATTAAATTGGGGAAAATTCTAATTAGGGTTTTGTGCATTTACTTGGTTTCCCGGTTTGTGCTTTAAAAGTATTAGGGGAGTATTTTTGTAAATTCTGAAACTTTGGGGCTGATTTGGCATGTTGATATAATGTATAGATTATGTGAAAAAAATAAGTGGAAGGGGTATAAATTGTCATTTTGATAATTGTTTATGGTTAAACATGATTAATTATATATAATATATATATAATTCGAATTGTAATTAAAACTAAGGGACTAAAGTGTAAATTATGAAAAGTACAAGGTATGATCAGTAATTAAAGTATTAAGTATGAAAATACCATATTTGATATTATAAGGGCTTGTTTGCAAAAATGGATAATAAAGATTATGTTTAATTAAATTAATAACTAAAAGGACTAATTACGTAAATTATGTAAGATCAAGGATTTGGATTGTAAATTAGGTAAGGAAAACCTGCTAATTATAGAAACTGCTATTTATAGAACCTGTATTTATAGAAACTGCTTATTTATAGAAAACCTGCATATTATTATAGAAACTTGTATTTTTAGAAGTCTTTTTTTTTTTGGGAAGTTTAATTATGGAAACTTATTAAATCAGGAAGTTATCATTTATGGAAAGTTAATTAAGGAAAGTTCTATGTTTGGAAAATATTACTATAATTAGAAGCTGTCTATTCTTTTGAAAGTACCCCAATATAATAAGAATACTAATCTGGAAACCTATTAATCATTGGAATATGTTAATCATGGATGTACTATATCAATGAATCATGCTAATTATTAGAAAGTTACTAAATATAGAAAGGTTACTAAAAATAGAAAGTTGCTAAAAATGGAATGTAACCTTAATCAATGAACAAGTAACTTATATTGTCCTTTTATAACTGTAGATCGCATTAACAGGTGTAGCTTCCATCTTCTTTATCCATTTCTCTTTCCGTTACTTGCTGGATTAGGTACGGGATATTCCGTCCTTTCAGCTAAGCGACATTCTTTCTTTTCATGATTCATCCCAGAACTGCTATGCTTCCCATTTTTATGTCTTTTGCCATGATCCCTTACATGTTGATTTCATGACTTATTCTATTGCCCGAGCTATATATATATATGCATGACCATGATTTACATGACTTCCAACTAGTCATGGTGGTCCTTGGACAGTGTCACATGAGGGACCTGTGTCACGACTCTTTCGCGTTGAGAGTGATTTCACGCGGCGTCCCTTTTCATGTTACCAGGTTATATTTCATGTTTGGCCATTATTATTCAGGGGCGTATGGGTGCATCCTAGTTTACATGTTTACATGTTCATGGTGATTGGTTGGTGTGTGCTCTACAATCCATCACATTGGAGCTGATACTTCCACCACATTTATTATAAGAGGGTCACCCTCTATTTTAAATGTTGAGGAGCCCCTCTATTATATGCATGTATTCAATAAATATTATGACCATGTTATGATTTATATGAGTCGTGGGCAATTCCTTGCTTATATGTGTTTATGCTTTCCATGATATTCCCCTATTTCTTTAGTTCATTAATAACATCCATGATATTTCATGACTCTTTTACTTCATGTTACCCAGGTATACATGTTTCATACGAAATTCTTCATGACATCTTTTACTCCATATGGTCCATGTTTACTGCTTTATACTTGTTCCTCATGATGTATCTCCCTCAGTTTCCTCATGACAATTATGACATTTCATGATATTTCTTACCTCATTAATATCCAAACTTTATCGTTTACAACTTTCCTCATAACTCTTATGAAGTTTTCATGACATCACTTACATCCTATATTTCCTTGATTTACAATAAATGTCTTTATCTTTTTATCCATGCTTTGCATGTTCCAACAGTTTTCCCCATGATACCCTTCAGATTCTTCCACAACACATATGATATCACACGACATCTTGTACCCATGTTAAACATGTTTTCCTATATTACATTTCCCTCATGACTTACCTTACAGATTCTCTCATGACACTGACGATTCATATTCCGCTGCTTCATGTTTATTTATTCATGATTTATATTTTCTTACTGTATCATTTTATCCGTTCACTGAGCAATCGTGCTCAAACCGTATTTCTCTTTTCATGTTTTTTATGGCAGGTCTTGGCGATGGGGATTTTGGGCAAGAGAGATGTACTTAGGGATGGAGCTTCCCCCCCCCCAATTAGTCTTACTTTATTATATGGACTTCTCCATGTTTTATGCTATCCTAGGACACGTATTGTGTCACCTTTAGAATTCTCATATGTTTATTTCATGTTGCATTAATAAGGGGAGCCGACGTTTAATTCGCTTTCTCGCTTGTAATTTATTGCTATGGCTTATACCTTTATTATGCTTTGATATGACACCATGATTATGACGTTTCGGCCTCCTTTTCGGAGTGGGTCGTTACAATTATGGTATCAGAGCTAAAGGTTTCGACCTGTAGGCTCTAAATCATGACCTGTGAGGATTGGGTAGACACTAGGTTATTCCATGATCGACAAGCATTCTTTTCACTTTTTGACCCTCAAACCGTTTAAATCATTATCTTACCTTCGATGATATCAGATGGCTATCCCTCATACCGATATTGAACTCACTACGGTCATTCAAGCAGCCGTACAAGCCATGCTCCCTCAGATTCGCGAATAGATTCACGATGAATTCCGGGATGGTATTGGACCGTTA
Source organism: Tanacetum coccineum (assembly GCA_026074375.1). NCBI lineage: Eukaryota > Viridiplantae > Streptophyta > Magnoliopsida > Asterales > Asteraceae > Tanacetum > Tanacetum coccineum. The sequence continues at coordinate 4,949 of BQNB010205825.1, read as the reverse complement.
ATGGTTCAGGTGAGAATCCTCCACCAGTCACTATCCATACTCGGTTTGAGCGCTTTAACAAGCAAAATCCCCACTCATTCGATAATGCGGCAGCTCCTAAAGACGCAGAGAATCGGATATCTCAATTGGAGGAGATTTTAATGTTTTCAAGACAAGGTTGGCTGTGTATAAGTTTGAAGGCGACGAGTTAGCTTGGTGGAAGGCCTATGAGCAGACTAAGAAATTCCGTTAGAATTTTCACAAATCTATTCCCAACCATCTCATGTGCATACCGTTCACCGGTATTGCTCAGTTTCCTGATGTTGCTCACAACTTGGAAATTCTACAGGACCAGGAGGATTGCGATGAGTCTGAGCGATCAGGGAAGAAGTAAAAATTTCAACAAATTAAAGGTTGCGACCTTATTCCATGACTTCACCATATTCCATGTCCTTACTCCCTTATCTTACAAAATCATGCACACCATCGACGGCCACCCAACAGAGTAATGTTCATTGTCAGATAGAATAACAACCGTCATGGAAATGACAGTCAGGACGGTAGTGGACAATCACCGCAATAATCAACCTGACTCTGGTATAACGACAAGTTCTTTTAATTTTTGTTTCAACGCTTGGTAACAGATCCTAGATCTGTCCACGATAACAAGAAACTCCGGTAATGACGCGCCAGAGGAACAGGAGTCTGCAGTCCAATTCCGACCTGTTGTTTATGATACTTTTTGAACTTAAATTTACAAGTTTATTTTCCGTAAACATTTTCAAAGATCAGGTCTCATGTATATCTCCTAAATCAGATTCCCAGCAATCCAGGGTATTCCCTGAGAGTTGTACCCTCCTGTTTATGCCAAATGTGGTTGTAGAGACTCAGGAGAGTGTCGTCATGCTGCCAGAAATTGCTTCAAGCGCGGCCAGACTGGCCACCTTCAGCAAGATGGCAAGAAGGACACTACGGCAAGTACCTCTGGTCACGCTGTCAAGGAAAACCAGATATATCCGGACGTGTCTCTTGCAATTTTCGCAGATATCAGCCCTACATATCTAGGTACATCAAATGACTACATACTTAATCTTGGAAATTGCAAGTGTTTGTTTTAACTGATACGGTTATGACGCATTCCATTACATCTACCACGTTTATCTCATGTATCACAATGACACCTACATTTCCCGACCATGTATCATGTATAACCACACCCATGAAAAACTCCGCTCATAATATCCATGTGTATAGAGGTCTTTATCTACTGTTGATGACAAGATCCGTCCTATTAACGCACTTTCTCTAAACATGTGCGTATTTCATGTGATTCTAAGTATAGACTGTGTAAAGGCGCACCTCGCTACATTTAACTATCACTCATATCGTATTTTGTTCAGTGATATTCATACTCTCGAATTCATCTATCATGGTTTCCGACCAGGAAAGTATGAGAAAATCATTTCTAAGTATGAGAAAATCATTTCTGTTATATAAAATTTATTTCTCTACTTTACAAACACGTCCTACTATCTCATGGTGGAAGTTTTCTAACTACCATTCAGGGACACGACTTCTCACGTTCCCTTCTATTTCATGTCGCGTTTCTTCTATTCTTGATAGCCGATTATTTCTGAATCCGGATGAATGGGTTTTTCCAGAAGAACTTATCAGGAATTCTTCTTCTCCGCGAGGTCGAGTAAGACATTGATGTTTGGCGTCGGAGCAAAAGACTATTGGCAGAAGCTTCCTTATCGCTATCTCCAGTTAAGTGGTAGGAAGTTTAAGGATAAAGTTTAAAGAGTTGTTGGACAAGGTTTTATTCACACCCAAGTGTATCACCATGGGGACGCAAAAGTTCTGTTTATCAAGAAGAAGGACGGTAACATGAGATTATGTATCGACTACCGTAAATTGAACAAGATCGTCATCCGTAATCCGTTATTTCCCCTCACGTCTCGATAATTATTTGATCAATTCCAGGGTGCTAAGCATTTTTCCAAGATTGAATTACGACCTGGTTATCATCAGTTATGAGTGAAAGTGCAGGACGTTTCCAAGACTGCATTTCACACACGTTATGGTCTTTATAAATTCTTGATCTTACCCATGCTTCAGCGGTATTTATGGAGTCGATAAATCGAGTTTTCATAAATTCTTAGACAAGTTCGTCATCATGCTCATTGATGACATTCTGATTTTCTCTAAATCTAATGAGGAACACGAGGACCATCTTCGCACTGTTATACAGATTTTACGACAAGAGAAATTGTATGCCAAGTTTTCCAAATGCAAGTTCTGGTTGAGTAAAGTGGTATTCCTAGGTCATGTTGTTCCAGCAGAAGGAATTACTATGGATCCGGCGAAAGTTGAGGTTGTCACTAAATGGCCAAGATCGACGTCTGAGACCGAAGCACGCAGTTTTCTGGGGTTAGCTGGTCATTATCACAGAGTTGTTGAAGGTTCCTCACGGTTGGCCTTACCCTTGACTAAACTTACACGAAAGGATGAGAAGTTGTATGGACCGGAGAGCGAGAGAAGATCTTTGAAGAACTTAAGCAACGTTTAATTTCCACGCCTATTCTTACTCTTCCATCTGATTCAGATGGATTTTAGATTTTCAGAAATGCTTTCTTAATAAGGGCATTGATTGTACACTCATGCGGCATGAGAAAGAAATTTCCTATGTTCACGTCAGCTAAAGCCCTAAGAAATGGACTATCATACTCATGATCTGGAAACTAGAAACTGTGTTTTCACACCCAAGGTTAGGGAGATTACTTATACATCAAGGCAAGTCAGGTGACACTTTACCGATCATAAGAGCCCAAATATTTCTTTATTATTATTTGAACAAATCTGTTCATTCTCTACCAAATTGTCAAGATTTTTCTGATAGTAAAATTGCAAGGATATTCCAACAGGAGATCGTGCAACTACACGGTACTCCGTCAGCGATTGTATCCGATAAGGATCCACGTTTCACGTTCGTATTCTGGAATCTCATACTCGTCAGGGAAGGTTATACCAACAAGCTTAGTTAGACCATTAAAAATTCAGCCAAATTATCTTGTTTCCTTGAAAGTATCGCCTACGAGTGGAGGCAGACGTTTTGGTATTACAGACAAGATTTGTTTCATCAGACCATTCGAAATTCTTGATCGCGTCGTGAGATTTCTTATCGTTTGGCGTATCTCCTCAGCTATCACACGTTCATGATGTATTTAGTGTTTTGTTCGAAGTCACAAGTATCATTACTTTCCACGACGTCTCTTATCAACTCGATCAGATTCATGAGACTCTATCTCACCTTAATGAACAAGATGCTATTCTAAATTGTCAAGACAGAGTCATGAGGAACAAAACGATCCCTTTTGTCGAGATTTCTTGGAGGAATCATCCTTCTTTTCAGTCATGTCATGTTTCTAATTCGAGGACGAATTATTCTTTTAAGAGGGGAAGAAGTTGTAAAACCCTAAAATCAGAACAAGTGCAAAATTACCAAAATACCCCTAATGTCAGAAAATCTAATAAAAGCATGAATAAAATTCAATCAAGTGTTATAAAATTATAAAAGTACATCATGCTGACAAGTATAAAATTTGTATATAAGATTAAAATATCTTTTTATTAGCAAGAAAATAATTATTTCTTTATTACTTTATGGCATTTTTGCCGAAATTATTATAAGTTAATTACTTATATTATACAATTAAAATATAAAATAAAATAGGGAAATTATAAAATATTTTTAGGCAAAATTAAATCTGATTTTATCCCTTAGAAATACCCAAAATCTCGGCATTTTATGTTGTATATCTTATTTAAATACAATTTTCATTTGTAAATATCTTAAAAATCAATTTCCAAAACCCTAAACAATTAAGTGCGGCTCCATAAGTTTTTCAACAAGGAAGGGTTGTTTTGAAATTTTTATAACTATAAGGACTGATTATGGCATGTTAATATAATGTATAGATTCTGAGAAAAATAATTGGAAGGGTATAAATTGTAGAAACCTTAATTATAGGCTTCATAGATCATTTTGCCCATCTAGGATATCATAACATTGATCACGCAGCGGAATAACAAATAAGACAACAATGTTATGAACAAGGTTTTTATTCATAAACTAATAAACTATAAACTATTCGACTTTAATCAGTTGACTATGAACTATTACATAAACTAATAAGCTAACTATTAGACTCTTATTGGAGAGATCTAACTATGATGGATACCTCTAAACTAGACGCCTACCCTCTTTATATAATAGAGGGAGTAGGGTTTACAAGACAAGATAAGCTCAATCTTATTTAACCAGTCTTCAATCATCATAAATACTAATTGACCAGTCTTCAATCATCATAAATACTATTTGACCAGTCTTCAATCATCGTAAATACTATTTGACCAGTCTTCAATCAGCATTAATGTTGATCTTTATCTTTTAGCTGAGCATTAAATACTGTTTGACTAATCTTCAATCAGCATTAATGTTATTCCAGCTTTGTCTTGTAGGTCTTCCATCTTTAATATGTTTTGTCATAATCAACTCAAATTATAATTCCCAACATAAATTGTCATTTGATAATTGTTATGGGTTAAACATGATTAATTATATATAATATATATATAATTCGAATTATATTTAAAACTGAGGGACTAAAAGTGTAAATTATGAAAAGTACAAGGTATGATCAATAATTAAAGTATTAAGTATGGAAAATACCATATTTGATATTATAAGGGCTTGTTTTGCAAAAATGGATAATTAAAGATCATGTTTAATTAAATTAATAACTAAAAGGAGTAATTACGTAAATTATGTAAGATCAAGGATTTGGATCGTAAATACGGAAATGGAAACCTGCTAAAAATAGAAAGCTGCTAAAAATAGAAAGTTACTAAAAATAGAAAGTTACTAAAAATGGAAAGTAACCTTAATCATGAACAAGTAACTTATATAT
>BQNB010205824.1:0-10590 GCA_026074375.1 Tanacetum coccineum | reverse complement strand
AGGTGATATGTTGTTTAATTATGATTTGGTTTGGTTGAAATGAGTTAAGCAAATCTCAGTGAAGATCCTTAGACAAATCTTAATTTGTTGGAGACAAAACGCAGTGAAGAAGAAATTTTGCCAGAGTTTCTTTCTACCAAAACGCATTGAAGGTGTTCAAAAATAGACAAATCACAGGAGGCAAACCGCAAAGAAGAACCTTAGACAAAACGCAGTCAATTCTTGAGACAAAACGCAGCCAAGAAATGAAATGGGCAGAGTTCCTCCTAGGCAAAACGCAATATGGGTCTTCAAATAGGCAAAACGCAGAAGCAAATCTCAACCAGTAAAATAAACAAAAACGCAGGAGACAAAATGCAGGAGACAAAACGCAGTCTCTAATAAAACAAAATGCAGTACTGTTGTCCTTTACTAAATGACAAAACGCAGTGTACTTTTTCTGACAAAACGCAGGAGACAAAATGCAGTCAAGAAATATGCCAGAGAGACAAAACGCAGTCAAGAAAATACGACTTTTTCCACCTAAAAACACCTAAAATCACCCTTTTGAACAATTTTGCTTGGTTTATTTTGCACAACTTGATCCTAGAAGGCTATAACAACTATAAAAACACCAACTTTAACACCACAAATGTGATAATCAAAGAGTGTCAAGAATGAGACCATAAACCTTCAAAAACCAAACTTTTGATCTAATCTAACCAAGAAAACGCACACATAATCTAGCTAATCATCCCATGTGCTCTGATACCAATTTGTAGTATATTGGATATCATAACACAATCAATGATTTAGGGGTTGGCCGAATTTGTAGAGAGAGAAAGTGAGTTCTAGTGAGAGAAACTACACCTTATGTGTGTTTGATAAATTAAACAACCAACCCCTTCCCATAGCTAGAAAGGGGGTATAAATACAAGAGTTTGATGCCCCTAAATGGGCTATGGAGTAGGCTAACATGTGGGTAAAGACCCGACCCAACACCATAAGTCATACGGTAATTAAACGATTAATGTTAAGGCTACGAGCTAACCTATGCTAGACATTACACGGGGTGACCGAGTCTTTTACATGGATTTTCTAATATCTAACAATCTCCCCCTAAGGGAGGTCACCCTAGAAAATATAATTTGAATTCTAGCATTCTAAGTCTTGATCTTCTGACTTTAGCTCGTAATCTTTGATTCTTCATTCTTTGATTCCAGAACTTGGAGTTTAATAAATCCACTATTCCTATCGATGTGTTATGAGTTTACAATATCCTACAAAACCAAGCGGCGGAATGCAAAAAACGTAATAAACATTCTTGAAAATGATGTTCAAAGATGTCAAAAACAAAGTCTTGATTTTGAATTACAATTGCAACATGAAAAAGAAAGACGCAAATGTGAAACATCTAGGATATCAAAGATGGAAAAGCTTGAGAGTGAGAATGTGTCTTTGGAATTTAAAGTACAATCTTTGATAAAAGATACGTGAAAATACAAAAATAGAAATATCAAACAACTTTTGATTCAAACAAAAGACCCGGAACTCAAACTCAAGGGAAATTAATAAGTTATTTTTGAAGAATGTTAATCAAAAGTATCCTACAGCGATATTAATACTCAAAATCAAGGAGATCTTTGATAACAAGAAATATGTATTTAATAACTAAACTAAAACTTGTGAAAAGGTACAAGAGTATTTATGAGAATATTAAGTTTGGCAAATATAATGTTTCTCATAATTTTCTTTGTGTCACACCGTTAAATAAACAAGATTTTCAAAAGAAAATTGTTTCTCCTAAAACAGAAGAGAAACATGTCTTGTCAAAAACAGTCACTTTATAGACTTCACCTAACAAACAACAAGTTGTTGAAACAAACAAAAATGTCATAGCACCGGGTATGTACAAAGTTAAAAAGACACAAAACACAAATACCAACAAAGCTAAGAGTGTTTTATCTTCTACAGGTTTGAGAGCTATTTCTAGTGTTAGAAGACCATCGCATAGAGATTCATCGTTCAAGAATAGTGACTTACCCATCACTAAGAATTCATCAGATAAAGTAGAAGTTTTTGATAGGACAAATAAAAGTCAGATGTTGCATCTAAGAATGTTGACTCAGACAAAAAGATTGTAACTAATGATGATATTAAAAACGCTCTTATAGCGAAGAATGTATTGTGTGTTTCTTATGCTAAAAATGTGCTTTATCCCATGTCATGATAATTGTCTTGCGAAATATAAATTAAATGTGCATTCGAAAGTTAGGAAAGCCTTATTCACTACTCCTGGAACAGTAAAATCTCAGTTTGAAGATACTACTCTCGTAGTTTCAAAGACTAGGTTTTCTGTTAAGACCATTCAATCCAAGTCCTTAGATATTACTCATGTAGTTTCCAAAACTAAGATTGTTGCGGTTACTCCCTTAAGTGTAAAAAATAAGGTTTTTAGTGTTTTTAAGTTGCAAAACAGCTCACTTAGCAACTACATGAAGAACAAAATTTGAAATAGTCGAATGTGGCAAAAGTGGTACGAATTACAACCAAATGTTGGTTGGTCACCTGTTAAAACGCCTCCGAATGTTAATAGTAGACCTACTATTAAAACGTCGGTTCCTGTTAAAAAATAGGTAGTCAAATTGTCCACTTGTCCAAAAATGTTGTCTTCATGTATTGTAGGTAGTTCAAATCGTTCTGTGGATTGTTGATAGTGGCAGTTCAAAGCGTATGACGGGTGATAGATCACTACTGAAAAATTTTGTTGAGAAATTCATAGGAACCGTTCGCTTTAGGAATGATCATTTCGCAGCAATCACAAGCTATGGCGATTATGTACAAGGTAACATCACTGTGTGTCATGTATTTTACGTTGAAGGCCTAGGACATAATCTCTTCAATGTCGGACAACTCTGTGACGATGATTTAGAAGTTGCTTTTCGCTCAAATACATGCTACGTGCGAAATCTGGAAGGAGATGATCTGCTTATAGGAGATCGTGAATCCAATTGGTATACTATCTCCATTCCTGATATGGCTGCTTCTTCACCTGTTTGTCTTATGTCCAAAGCCACTTCGACAAAGTCATGGTTATGGCACCGCAGACTCTCACATCTTAATTTCGGTACCATAAACGATCTTACCAAACATAACCTGGTCGATGGTCTTCCGAAATTCAAATACAGAAAAGATCACCTTTGTTCTGCATGTAAACGGGGAAAGAGCAAGAAAGCTTCTCATCCACCTAAAGTGGTTCCATGTAATCATTCCAAGTTGGAATTGCTACACATGGATTTATGCGGACCAATGCGGGTAGCATCAATCAACGAAAAGCGGTATATTCTTGTGATCATTGATGATTATTCTTGATTCACATGGGTATATTTTCTTCACACAAAAGATAAGACTCCAGAGATTATAAAGAATTTCATTGCTCGAGTTCAGCTATATTACAATGCCAAAGTTAACAAGATTCGCACTAACAACGACATTGAATTCAAATACGCAACTCTTAAGGCTCATTATGATAAGTTAGGTACTATGCAACAATTTTCTATTGCTCGTACGCCTCAACAAAATGGTGTTGTTGAAAGACGAAATCATACTCTTGTCGAGGCTGTACACACAATGCTTATCTTTTCACGATTACTAAAATTTCTTTGGGCCGAGGCAGTTTCCACCGCATGCTTTACTCAAAATCGGTCAATAATTCATACAAGGTACAACAAAACACCATATGAATTGCTACACGGCAGAAAATCAAATGTGGAGTATTTTCATGTGTTTGGTTCATTGTGTTATCCAACAAATAACTGAGATGGTCTTGGAAAGATGGAACCTAAAGCAGACATTGGTATCTTTATTGGATATTCAGAAACATCATGATGGTTTTGAATTTATAATTGACGTACCAAAAAGATTAAGGAAACCATTCATGTCAAGTTTGATGAGCTCACATCTATGGCTTCTGAAGATGACAGTTTAGAACCCGCTTCTCAACGCTTCATAAATAATGATTCATCAACAGAATTCATAAATACTCCGTCTAAAGAAGATTTGGATAATTTGTTCGGACCAATGTACGAAGAATACTTTGAGAAGAAGTCTTCTGAAATGTCTATCAATTCCGCTACACAACAAGTCATAACTCTGAAAGATCGCCTTCGTACATCTTCAATCATTATTGAAGAACACGAGGCTCCTCCCATTTTAACTTCATCCGAAGAACAAACTTCTCTAATATGTTTGAATAAGGTTGATGAATTCTATCAAGAAGACTCGGCAGAACTTGATAGGAATACGTTGTTAACTCCATATGATGCTCCAAATTTTTCTAAATCCGAATCATCAACAACTTTAGATCCATCAAATATGCACGAGTTCCACCAAGTAGAACCCTCTACACACATTTAGAAAAAAGCTCATGCTTTAAAACAAGTAATTGGTGACCCATCCAAAACTGTGATGACTCGTAAAAGACTTCAAACTGATCCTGAAGTATGTATGTATGCATTAACCGTCAGTACTCTTGAGCCAAAGAACATCAAAGAAGCTATGTCTGATCATAGTTAGATAGAATCAATGCAAGATGAGCTGCATCAATTCAAGAGACTAGATGTTTGGGAACTAGTTCCTAGACTAGATGGAAAGAATATAATTGTTGTCAAATGGCTCTAGAAGAATAAAAGTGATGCAGAAAATATTGTTATTCGAAACAAATCTCGTCTTGTTGCGAAGGGTTACAAGCAGGAAGAAGGCGTAGATTTTGAGGAATCCTTTGCTCCTGTTGCTCGTCTTGAAGCCGTTCGGATGTTCGTTGCTTTTGTTGCACAAAAAAACATTACACTCTTACAGATGGATGTTAAGATTACATTTCTCAATGGTCCATTAAAAGAGGAAGTTTATGTTATCCAACCTGATGGATTTTTCGATCCAGACTTTCCAGACCATTGTTATAGGTTTAAAGAAAGTTTTTATACGGTCTCAAAACAGCCTCTACGAGCTTGGTGATGACAAACTATCTTATTCATGATTGAACACATTTATACCAAAGGTATTGTTGACCCGACTTTGTTTACACGACGTCACGGGGGAGAAATATTACTTGTTCAAGTATATGTTGATGACATCATTTTTGGGTCTACTAATCCAGATTTTTCAAAACGATTTGTAAATATTATGAAAAATAATTTTGAAATGTCTATGATGGGTGAACTTAAATTCTTTCTTGGACTTCAAGTTCATCAATCGCCTAGTGGCATATTCATTAGTCAGTCACAATACGCAATTGAGCTTTTAAAGAAACATGGTATGTATGAGTATGTCTCCATGAGTACACCTATGGCTACTGAGAGACTGGATGCTAATTTACAAGGCACTCTTATTGACCAAACGACTTATCCTCTAATGATTGGAGGGCTCATGTATCTAACAGCCAGTCGCCCAAATATTGCTTTTGCCACCTTTGTTTGTGCTTGTTACCAAGCACGTCCTATGGTCAAACACCTCAAAGAGGTTAAGCGAATCTTTCAGTACCTAAGACAGTCTTATAATATGGGCCTATGGTATCCGAAGGATTCCGGATTTAAACTAATTGCATATTCAGACGCAGACCATGCAGGATGTAAAGATGACTACAAAAGCACATCAAGAGGCTTACAATTCTTAGGTGAAAGGCTCGTGAGCTGGAGTTCTAAAAATCAAGATTGTACTGCGATATCTACAGCTGAAGCTGAGTATGTATCATTGTTCGCGTGTTGTGCACAAGTCATCTAGATGCGTACATAATTACCGGACTATGGATACAAGTATAACAGAATACCAATGTATTGTGATTCAAAGAGCGCTATTGCTATTTCATGCAATACGGTTCAGCATTCGTGTACAAAACACATAGACATTCGGTATCATTTTATTAAAGAACATGTTGAAAAGGGAATGGTGGAATTATACTTTGTCAGAATAGAATACTAACTTGCGGATCTATTTACTAAAGCTCTTCCCAAAGAACGCTTTGAGTACTTAGTTAATCGCATTGATATGAGATGTATGACTCCAACACAGTTGGAAAGTCTGGCAAAGTTATCTTCTTGAAAAAGATCATACATCAAACTTGTAAATAAATTTTTCAAAAACAAAATAAAAATTGAAAATATAAAAACCCAAAAAGATTTTCTTGATGTTTTTCAAAAAAAATCAAATACAAAAATAAAAAATGTAAAAAAAGACAAAAACATAATTTAATCAAAATCACATGTCTTCTCATTTCAATCAGTTTCATGATTCGATATTTTTCTCACAGTTGATTTCATTGTCAATATTGGATCATGATCTGAGGGGGGGTTATTTTGATAACAAATGTGTTCTCATTGTCAAAACATGTGTTTTTATGATTTCCATTCACGTACATGCCTGCATTTTAAGTTCACATCGCTTTCAAAATCCAATAAAAACAATGATATCTCGAATATTTGATATTTTTTATAAAATGGTATATTTTCGAGGGAGAGTTTTTAATTATTTTCTGAAAATCTAAACTTTTGAAAAAGGAAAAAATTCCATTATTGGACTATCTATGCAAAGGGATCATTCTCTAAGGGGGAGTTTCTTTCGGTATCAAAAATAACAAGGACCAAATCTGTCATTTTTAAACTAAATTTAGGAAGGAAAAACTCCAAGGAGTGAAAGTGTCACTTTCCAAACTTCAAAATTCGGTCCGTATAAATAGAATTTAAATTTCATTTTCTATTTTTTTCTTATACCGAATTTGATATCGAGAAAGAAGAATAATCAAATCTTTGATTTTGAGTTCATAACAACGATCACAACTTTCTTCTCTTCTCAAACGTAAGTGCTTTAACATATAACAGGTGTTGGAAATCAGAATGAACGAAGTTATTCAGATCGAATTTAATTTCGATAAGGTTTAGGGTTCCGAATTTAGGTTTTTTTTATATTGATTATAGATTTAGGCTTAATAATGTTGATAATAGTGTTTGTGTATAGTTAATTGTGATATAAACTGGTCAAACTTCAAAAATTTTCAAAATTTGTCGAAATTGATTAAATGCCAAATAATGATCAAATTGGATTCTTTAAGGCTTAATTAGATCGAATTTGTTGAAAAATTGGTTCAGTAATTCATTTTTGACAAAACAAATTTGAAAAGGATCTAATTCAGAAGAGTCAAATCTGTGAAAGTCAAAATTCGGAAGTCAACATTGAAAAAGTCAACTTTTAATTTCAAAAGTGTCGAATTTGTTGTTAAACGCACAAAAAATTTGCGGGGCTTTCTAGATTTCATATGTGATAATAATAAATGTCTGAATGTGTTGTCTAAAGCTCAAATTTCTATAAATAATAAGATCAATATCTCAAGTGAAGTTGAATTTCAAACGTTTGTGAAAAAGGTACCACAAAAATTGAAAAAATGTGATTAAGTTTTAATGAATTTTGTACTTTGTGTCAAATATGTCTATTCTCAATTGTTTAAGTGGTCTAAGTCATGTCCGGTTATGACCATTTTCTGCATTGAACAGAATGAGGAGTGAGTGACTTAGTGACCATTCAGTTGTTGAATTGAGTTTGAATGATTATATGTTATTAAATACAAATGCTTTTGCACAAATGATTTTTGAAAAAGTTCTTAAATTTCTGTATTGTGTCAAAAATGGTACTCTTTCACAAAAAGTTTTAAGAATATGAATGATATCTCATCAATTTCTCAAATATGAGTCTTATTCAAAATCACAGAGTATCTTCATCATTCTTGAAAGAGTATCATTTCACAAAGAATTTCTGGTGAGGATATTCTAAACAGAAAGAGAGATAAAAACCATACGCGAAAAAGCAAATCTGAAGTGTGTTCAAAAAAGAAATGCCATAACACACAAAAAGAGAAATCAAAAGAAAAATGTGAATAAAGCGTATGGCATATGCTAGAAAAAGGAAGAATAAGCACATGAGAAAGAAACTGATCAAAAATATGTTCAAAAAGAATTGCCAGAACATATAAAACAGACAGAGCGGAAAGAGACAAAATTGTCACATTAATTGTTTGTTATCTAGCATCTTGTCATCACTCATTCAGAATTTATCATAGCACTACCACAAAGACAAGTTGATGCTCATCAAGACGAATTATGTCTACCTAACAAACGTTATGCACTCATGGATGCTAACAAGAAGATCGATCTTGATAATCCATTGTATCCGAATGAAAGCAAACCATGGCAAACATCATTCAGAACCATCCACTCAGATTCAGCATTGCTGCTTCTTCATTTGTCCCATGGATCTACTTGGGGCAGTTCTGGCATACTTTGCAAGAAGATGGATCAAAGTATAGGCTCAAGTTTATGCTTGATCGAAAAGAGATCACTATGACTCTTAATGATTTCAGAAGAATCTTTCATCTGCCTCAAGCTACCGATAACAATCATGAACGGTTTGTTGCTGCTCCAAAGTTTTTAGAAATGTTTCCATTCTTTCTGAATACTCTTGGTTTTACTCTGGAGTTAAGATCACCATCCAACTTCAAGACGACGGGACTTGTACAACCATGGGAGACACTTGGCAAGATATTTGCTAGATGTCTTACTACGCGAGTCACTGATCATGATCAATCACCTTTACATATTATGTAGATGTTATACTGTTTTGTCAACAATATACATGTAGATTATGTTGATCTACTTTGGGAAGGATTGCATTATGCACTTGAACATTCATCAACACAAATTCCTTATCCAAAATTCACAAAACTCATTGTAGGACACTACATGACTGTATTCCTTGAGATTTCTCGCAGAGCTCGTGATAAGTACCACAATTTGGAAGACGATGCGATGGTTAAGAACATATTTAATTCAGGGAAGCATAAGGACGGTGTTGGAATGAAGATTCTAAGTTGGATGTTCACGGATGAGATGCAGCTCACGGATCATTATCGGATGTATGATGTGGTGTTTGGGGTAGATGTTCCTACGACTCAGTCACAACTGATTGAGTCTACCCAGGGAATGCATAAGACAACTAGCGCCCCTAGGTCACCTAACCCTAAAACGGATAAAGGAGAATCAAGTGCTCTACGAAATTCTATCATTATTAGACTTTGTATTCCTTAAAGACGATTAACTCGACTTACACCACCAACACCAATTCTAACTACTGCTGAGGCTGATGACATAATCTTACAAGATACAATTCAATTAAGCCTTGCTGAGCAGAAAAGTCATGATGAGCTTGAAGCAAAGCAAAATGTACAATAAGTTGAGGAGCACTTGATTGCTAAGGAGATTGAGAAATTGGTTGAAGGAGCAGAGAATGTAGAGAATGTTGAGGTTAATAGTTCTACCCTTAGGCAAGATGATACTCAAAATATTCCCGGCACTAGGTTAGAGCACAAGAGTGATAAGGAAAGTCTGAAGGTGGAGTTCACTGCTGCTAACAACCCGTAAATGTTAATGAAGAGGAGGAAGAGTCAGCAGAGGATGAATATGAGTTGAAAAGACGGGAAAAATGGAATCATGTAGAGGAGTCTAGGAGTACACCATCCCCCACAACAATTAGATCCCCTAGGACTCATTCTACTCTCGTATCTTCGGATACTGAGAAACTCCTGGAATTGACGGTCACTGATCCACCACCTTCATCTTCCACACCATCATCATTTTCATCAAAATCCAACATAACTGCTACAAACCGACTATTATCCTTGTTCAAACCCAAGCGTGGACGCTTTAAACGATACAGGAATTTCTTTGATGAATTGCAAGGATGATACGGTTATCTATTTGAGCATCTAAAGACAAGGTTCATGCCAAGAAAGAAGTTTAATGTGCTTGCTCAACATCTACAAGAAATCATGGAAGAGTCGTTGCCGACAATGGTAGATGATTGAGTCAAGGAGCTTACAAAGATACAAGTTCCAGTATATGTTGCACGATGGCTCATAATGGAAAGATAACAGAGTCAAGCAGATGTGGTAAAGATGATTTCATATGCAATTCAGCAGGAATGCAAGAATCTTCGATCCGATATTTCTTTATAGATTAATGATGCTATCACTAACTACATTCCCACGCAGGTTGATTCTTCGGTCCGGAATTATATGTTAGGTCGTATTTTGCATGTGCACCCGACTCAAGCCACACCAACCTCTATACAAGAACAGCAACAACAACTCTATCTGACCACGAGAGACAATCCTTAGTTGCAACAAGATGACTTACCAATTTGGCTCGCTCTCAAGTATAAGTTTGAAAGACTTCATGTGGCTACTACTCCTTGTAGACCTTCTACCGTTCGCCCAATAGATCAGGATGATCCTCATGATGATGCTCATCCTGAGGGGGAAAATAGTGCAAAGAGGCAAAAGACGTCTGAGCATGGAACCTTTGTGTTTGGAGAATCGTCATATGGTCAAGACTATTAAAGTGAATCAGGTCCATCAACGTCAGATAATCAAGAACAATTAGATGACCTTGATTTTTGGACAGATTCTTATGACACAAATGATGATGAGATATGTAGAATACTAGTAATCTTTAATGATATTATGCAAGAACTAGAGAGAGAAGTGGGTTGGAAGGTTTCTAGAGAGAGAAA
>BQNB010205823.1:0-10590 GCA_026074375.1 Tanacetum coccineum | reverse complement strand
TTATTTGCTATTCCGCTGCGTGATCAATGTTATGATATCCTAGATGGGCAAAACGATCTATGAAGCCTACAATTAGGTTTCAACATAGATCTTGAAGCTGACATGTCTAAAGTTCATGATGAGTCAAAACTTATTTCAAAACTTGAAAGGGAATACCTAAATTTGCAATTAAAGTATCAACATCTTCAAGAAAGTTTTGATAATAAAAATTCACAAGCATCACAGGAAGCTCATGATTTTAACTCATTCTTTAAGATCAATAATCTGGAACATCAGATTCAAGAAAAGGACAACGTGATTAGACACTTGAAAGATCTAGTCGCTAATGTGAATGACAGAAGTTGTGAGCCTTATAATGCTAAAGATGTCACTGCTCTTATTGAACAAAATGATTGCGATAGAGTAGAACTAGACAAGGTCAAACAACATTACAAGGAATTGTTATTACTCAATAGATTACGCCATGCTCACACAAAGTGAAAAGACATCTAGACCATGTAAAATGAGATTGAAGTCTAAAAAAGCTCAAATTAGCGAAGCAAAGTCTTGTTTCACAAGTGACTATGTAAACAACCAAAAGTACTTGCATCCTGCATGTATCCATTGACGTTAAACCCATCCACATCCCTTAAGAACAATAGGAGTGCTCATTTAAACTATATCAGCCATTTGTCAGTATATAAATGTTGTAGATCTTAATGTAAGTGTAGAAACAGTTAGGGAGATTGATGAGGAAGCTAGAGTAGTTAAACCACTGGATAATGCACTAACAATTGCTTCCAATACACTAAGCGATCTCAGGAAATTGTTAAATATTAGTGGCACCATGCCCCAAAAGTATCAATGAACGAGATAACAAGGCTCCTCTACCCTGTTACTAGGGAAAAAGCAAGTTACTTTTAGTGATCAAACCAGGAACCTCATCTAGCAACACACAGAAACACGAAGGCCAAGCCAGAAAGTTCACAGACTAATGGTCAGTGATTCTTCTACAGGAGTAAACAATTCCACAGAATCAAGCGGATCAAAGCCTATAAGCAGATACAAAGATAAATAGGAACCCTGCCACCTAAGTCTGAGAATAAGAAGAAAGTAGAAGACCATCCTAGACAAATAAGTCATATGGACAAAAGTGAATCGGTTGAAATCTGGCATTTAGCTCTAAGCGTGTTTGTAAATTAAATTCGAATCTGAATCTATGTGCAAACTTGTAACAAATGTTTAAAACTCTGCAAGTCATGGAATTGTTTGTTAATATCTTGAATTCTGTGAATGTTACCCCCACCGTTAGAATTGTCTTGAAAAAAAAGAAGCAGATCTGGAAACCAAAAGGCAAAATGTCTGATAACAGTTTAAACAAGACCAAGCAGATCTGGAATCCAAAAGGCAGACTGTCTGATAACAGTTTGCACAAGACCAAGCGGGTTTGGAAAGCTACGGGAAAACTATTCACAGATATTGGTTATTAATGGAGACCCACAGGAACGAAACTCACCTTAGGAAAACTTGATATGTGGTACGGCAATGAGGACCCACAGGAAAGAACTTTGCCTTAGGCAAATTTGCCATTTGAACCAAGCCTTTCTGTGAATGTTCTACTCTATATGCACAAACCAACAGGACCCAACAAAAATTGGAACCAAAGTCAAACTCTCCAAACTTGACTGTTTTCCAAATGCAGGTCCGTACAGGTCATGCATTGGTATCGGACTCAGGCTGTTCAAAAACATATGACCGGGAAGTCGTTTAAAGCTCATGAATTTTGTGGAAAAGTTCATCGGGACAGTCAGAATTCGGAAATGAACACTTAGAGCATATCATGGTTATGGAGATTTTACAAAAATGGGGTATGTGGACAGTGAGTGAACTCAAGAGTATACTACGTGGAGGGACTTGGACACAATCTATTCTCTGTAGGGCAATTTTGTGATTCTGATCTTGAAGTGGCCTTCAGAAAGCATACTTGCTTTGTTCGTGATATTAAGTAAGATATCTTTAAAGGTAAGTCGTCAGGCACCAATTTGTATACGATATGTCGAATGATTGAAATAGATGAAAGTCTTCTCCATATGCTTGCTGACCAAAGCTTCCAAGTCCCAAATCATGTTGTGGCAATCGGCGTTAAACATATATACTCGTCACATAAATGATCTTGCTCGAAAAGATCTGGTTAGAGGTCTACCTAGATTGAAGTTTGAAAAGGATCATCTTTGCTCAGCCTGTCAGCTTGGAAAAAGCAAGAAGTTCTCCCACCGGCCAAAATCTGAAAATACAAATATGGAAGTTCTTCATACCCTTCACATGGATCTGTGTGGTCCAATGAGAGTCCAGAGTATTAAAGGGAAGAAATACATCTTATCATCGTGGATGACCGATTCAAGATTCACATGGGTAAAGTTCTTGAGTTCAAAGGATGAAACTCCAGAGTTTTTCAACCACTTTCATAAGCAAAATAACAGGTTTGCCTTACTCAAACAAACAGTCAGAATCAACCGCACCAGATAACGGGAGCGAATTCAATTAACCAATTATGTCTGAATTCTATGAAGAGTTTGGCATATTACATCAAGAAGTCTATTCCGAGAACTCCTCAACAAAACGCGTTGTTGAAAACGTATCGATACTGGTGGAGAGAGCACGTACAATGATGATAGTCTCGAAAGCTCGCCATGTTTTCTATGGCAGAAGCTGTAGCCACTGCGTTTACACCCAGAACCGATCACTAATTCATACTCGTCATAAAAACAAAACCCCTTATATGACCTGTGCATGATAAGAAGCCTGATCTTACACATTCTCCCAGAGTATTTGGTGCTCGTGTTTATCCTCAAAATGATAGGCGAAAATCCTAGGAAAAATTTCAAGCCATCAAGCCACATTGGGATTTTCGTTAGGGTATGCTCTAGCAGGAAGGGCTATAATAAATCTACAACATGAGAGCTCGACGATTAATGGAAACTATTCACAGTCACATTCGATGAGATGCATCAGTCCAATGCGGCTCCAGTACGCTTCAGTTCAAGACCCGAGCCTTCATCATGAACCCCTATGACAACTCAAATCAGGCTCGCTCCACCGAAAAGCTGGAGATTTATGTCAACCAATGTTAGAAAGAACCCACCTAGAAAACAATCTCGAGCAATAACCATACCTTTTGCTACTGAAATTTAACCGCTCAACTGTTGTTCCACCAGTACATCGTTGTCTACAATGATTGCTCTAGAATGCACCGTCGACAATGCTATCATCGTCCAACATCCGATATACATCATTCCAGTCTAACAGCAAGAATTACAGAAGAACCACTCACGAAGACACCCTATCAAACAACGAGTTCTTCATCCTTCACATAACCTTGTAAAACATGGAGATCCAGGTTGCGACACAATCACATCAGGGAATGTTCATTCAGCAGAACCAATCCAAGTTAATAACTAACCAGATACTCAGAAATGGACAAAGAAATCTCCTCTGGATAACATCGTTGGCAATTTCCACACGTCCCTGTATCTACCGAAAAACAGTTTAGCAACGATGCGTTTGTGCTGTTTACCATCCCGGATCTGTCCAAAGTCGAACCCAAAACTTTCATAATGCCGTGATAGAAGACTGCTGTTTCAAGCCATGCAATGAGAAATTCCCCCGAATTTGATCGACTGAAGTAGGGGAAATTAGTACCCCCATAACTCCCCCAATCTATGTTATGGTTATCGCACTCAAGTGGATCTACAAAGTAAAGCTTTGATGAATATGGTTGATGTACAGAAAAACAAAGCTCGTATTGCAAAGGGATATCGTCAGTAGGAAGGTATTGATATGAAGAAATCGTTTGCTTCCATTGCACGGATAGAGGCCATCAGAATATTCATTGCCAATGCAGCAACCAAGAATATGATCATCTACTAGATGATGTGTAAACGACTTTTCTAAATGGAGTGATCTTCAAGAAGAAGACTTTGTCAGTCACCTGAAGGATTTGAAAGACCAGGGAGAGCCCTACTCATGTATAGTCGTCTGAAAAAAGCCCTTTAATGGGCTAAAGCAAGCACCAAGGCGTGTAGACACACTCTCAAATCCTGTTTGGCCAACAATTTCTTCAAGGGTGCCGTGGATCCAACAACGTTATTCACACGCAAATCATGCAAACATATTCTACTTGTTCAAAATACGTAGAAACATCATTTTGCCTTCAACCGAACATAATGCGTGTAAACTTTTTCAAAAGAGTTGATCCTCCAAATTTTAGGATGTCGATGATGTGGACAAAATGTCGGTTTTCTTTCATAGGACTACAAGTTTCTTAAAGTCCCGAGAGAGGCATCTTTATTAACCAAGCAAAATATGCTCTCGAAACCTTAAAGAAATATGGAATGGATCTCTCTGACCCTGTCGATACACCAATGGTGGATCGATTGAAACTGGACGAGGATCTCATGGGGATTCCAGTTGACCAAACTCGATTTAGAGGAATGGTTGGCTCCCTAATGTACCTTACAGCCAGTAGACCAGACCTTGTATTCGCTGTATGCATGTGTGCTAGATATCAGGCTAAGCCTACCAAAAAGCACTTTGAAGCTATCAAACGTGTCTTTCGGTACTTGAAAGGAACCATTAACATGGGTCTTTGGTATCCGAAAGACAACGCCATGTCACTAACAGCTTATGCAGATGCGGATCATGCGGGATGTCAAGATTCAAGAAGAAGTACGTCGGGAAGTGCTCAGTTTCTTGGAGATAGATTGGTTAGCTGGTCATCAAAGAAGCAAAGAAGCACTGCAATATCTACAACAGAGGCTGAATACATTGCCATGTCTGGATGTTGTGCTCAAATCCTTTGGATGCGATCACAGCTCAAAGACTACGGATTTGACTTCAATAAAATTCCTCTGTACTGTGATAACAAAAGTGCAATTGCTCTTTGCTGTAACAATGTCCAGCACTCTCGATCAAAGCACATCGACATACGTCACCATTTCATCCGAGAGCAAGTGGAAAATAGAGTGGTTGAACTCTACTTCGTGGAAACGAACTATCAACTTGCAGACATTCTCACAAAAGCATTACCAAGAGAACGGTTCGAATTTCTTCTTCCACGCCTAGGCATGAAGAGTTTGACCCTTGAAACTCTCAGACGCCTCCAAAAAGGAGAAGATGAGTAAACAAAGTGCCTTCGTGTATCCTTGGTACATATGTTATAAAAAAAATAATAAATAAAAAGGGGCTTAGTAAATATTTTAAGTCATTTGGAATTACTAAATAGTTTGCAATTACTTTATATTCAGATTGCAACCCGTGTCGCTGTCGGGGCATGGATTACTTAAAATCCATACATTATGGGTATGCGCGTAAATTTTACATCTCAATCAATGACTGTAGCTCTTTCAATAGAAAACGGGTCGTTGTTTGAGGGGGAGAGTGAATTTGAGAAGTTGAAAATTTACCTCATCACACTGGTTTCTATTAGGAAGTGATTGGGAGGATCTTCCATGGCTGTTTAGGAGTGTTGAAAATTTGGTCAGTAAATGATCCTCCTAAGTTAAAATCTGTTAAGATAATGTTTTGGTATTCTAATAGGTTAGTGTTTGAAGGGGAGTTAATTAATTTTAACTCAAAGGGCCAAAAATGTCTATGGGTATAATGCTTAGGGACTTTAATGCAAATTGCTACATGTCTCCTAGTTTTTAATCAATAGGGACTAAATCTGCCAAGACTCAAACTTTGGACAACCTTAGGAATGCTTAAACATGAAAATAAAAGAAGATAGAAACCACAGGGACTGAATCTGCCAATTTCAAAAGTTAGAATATAAAAGGAGGCGGCGGGTTGCCATTGGTCAAACTTTCAATTTCTGGTCAAAAAAAACACACACACTCGTTCGCAACTCGCCGCCAAGAACCATTTCCCAATCTTTGATTTCAAGTGTTTTTCCTAAAAAGGTAATCATCAAATCTTGTTCTATGCATGTTAATGTATATATTGATTCAAGGAATCGAATTTAAACACATTAAAATGAGCAGAATAGCTAGATTTCAAATTTAGGGTTCGAAAATTAAAAGTTGTTTGAAAATTGAAATTGATTGAGGGGAAAGGTGCGAAATAGAAATGTGATCACTAGGATATATTGGTTTAACCATTTCGCAAACATCTGAATGCTCTATGCTTAATCTTAACCTTGTTTTTTCCCAAAATGCCTTCAAGTGTTTGGTTAGGTGTATTAGTAACTAGGATAGCTTAGGATTGCGTTAGGATGTGTTAAGGATTGCCAAAGCAAATGAAATCTGATTTTTGGTTAAGTAATTCTAAATGGCGGGTTGCCTGTTTTGCTAGGTAGCGGTTTGTTTATTTTTATTATTTTAATGTTTTCAGGGAAACCGCCTCTCAACGGCGGTTTGGTTGAATTTATTATATTTAATAAAATATTCAACCCGTTGTTTCACGATTTATTTTACTGTGGCAGGTTGCTTCACGATGGGTTGCTTCACGGCGGGTTGCTTCACGGCGGGTTGCTTTACACTTTTTAATATTTTATTTGTACAAGTAATCCGCTGCCTCGCGACGGTTTGGTGAATTATTTTAATCCTTAAGTGAATGATACTTTTGTCCTAGTCGCCTTAGATCTTTGATTGTGTTTTCAAGCTCATAGGTTGTATAAATCGTTGTGAATTTTGTACTTTAAGATGCTTAGGATTGATATATGATGCTTGCTTGATTAATCGATAGGTCTTTAGTGATTAAAATCTATGCTGAGAATGATTGTTGTCTTGTTTTGGCAAGCAAAATATGTGTTGGTTGTTATTGAACCAAGCGAAACATGTTCTGATGAATGAAGCGGAACATGTTAAACACAGGTTCAAGCGAAACATGTATTTCATGTTTCAAGCGAAACATGTATACATGTTCCAAGCGAAACATGTATACATGTTCCAAGCGAAACATGTATACATGTTCCAAGCGAAACATGTGTGTCATGTTTCAAGCGAAACGTGTTAAACATGTTTCAAGCGAAACGTGTTAAACATGTTTCAAGCGAAACATGTATACATGTTCCAAGCGAAACATGTTGTCATGTTTCAGCAAAACGTGTTAACATTTTCAAGCGAAACATGTATACATTTGATTCCGTTGAAAGATAGTATAATCTCTATAGTGCAAACTTTCACTAAACCAAGATTACCCGTACGTATTTATCACTCGGGAAAGTAATTAATACACGGGTCGTAAATTCCTCGAAGAAGTCGTGAATTGAGATTTGATGATAATTCGGATTCGAGTTAAGAATGGTTAAAAGATTTTTGGTTTTTGAATTATACTACAAATTTAATAGCACAATTAAACTATAGAAAATACGATTAAAGAAACTAAAATCCAATAACTACACGAAAAATAACCAAATGTGAATTAAAAACGTGAGCTAAAACGAGAATTTAAAATCTAAAGCACTACTTTTAACAAATTTTTTACCTAAAAATCACAAATTTAAAAAGAAAATTTTAGGAAAAAGAATTAGAATTTTTAAACTATTTTTGAATTTTTTATGAATTTTTAAAGAAAAAGAAATTACTTAAAACCTATTTTAATTCCTAGAAAATACAAATTAAACTGGAAAAATAAGGAAAAATTGTTTTTATAAACTAGAAAGGTGCAGAAATTGAATGGAACAAAAAGCCCTAATTTTTATAACCTAATTATGCTCTAATTTTATCAATTAAAAACTAAACCAAATTTTATTTAAACTAATTACAAAAATATTAATTCTATTTTATTTCTTACAAAAGACAGGGTAAAAAGTGTAATAAACGAAACTAAAAGGTAGGCGGGATAACTATGGGAAATTTACACTTTAATAGAAACGGGTACCCCTTATCTATTGGAAAAGTACCAAACAGACCTCGCGACTTGGCTTATTTTTGGCTTATTAAAAAGTGAGAATCAGCAAAAACTTAAAACTAAAAAGTTACTAAGGAGCTTATTGACTACGACTTTAATAAAGGCACTAATTACTTTTACCCACTCAATAAGCTAGAAAATAAGCATTTTTGATTCTGTTACAGAAACTAAGGTTTAACAATTATAGAAGTTGCTTAAAACTGCTTATTAATAGATAAAATGAAAACAAAAGAAACTATGTAAAGCTTAAGATGTGTGCTTAATGTTTTTGAAAAGAAAAGGTTTTTACAAAAATTTAACTAGAAAATGAAAATTCAAAAGGAAATAAGCTAGACTCCAATAATGCTGCTATGCTACTTTTGTAAGGAAAATTAAGCTAGATGGAAGCTGATAAAAGAAACTTAAGTGCTTATTTTTATTAAACTACTAGAGAACTATGGAAATCCTTAGAATAAAATTCTAACTCCTAATCACTAAAGCTAAAAGTGGCTAGAAAAGTAAAGGACAACAACAGTACTAACTGTTGTTAAACCTGCTAGTTCTGATATGATTGACAAAATCCTAATGCAAGCTAAAATTAAAGAGCTAGAACTTATAACTCTCTTGACTAAATGTATCTAAGTCTATATTGACATTATTTGAACAATAGAAAACTTAAAACACCAAAACCTAAAATCACTTGCTCAATTATTCTGCCCTGGTGCAAATGTAAATCTTTTATACTCTAAACTTTGTAAATCTCATCACTAACTTCTAAAAACTTTTTAAAACTTTAAAATATAACCTAACTCAGCTAAATGAAGTAAAATGACAAACTAGTGTTGACTTTAAAAGTCAAAAGAGCCTAAATCCAAACACTACTTTAGAAAGCTGTCAAAACCAAAATGTACTTAAAATCTAATTTGAAGCTAAAACTTTTAAAACCTTTTATCCACTTTTACTTAGAATGACCTAATAAAGCTATTTGAGCTATAAATCCTACAGCTTATTAGTGAGATTAAGCTAGTTACTCTACTAGCTTAAACTGCTTATTTTGACAGAATTTAAAAGAATGTAAACTAAAATGATTATCACTAAAACAGTTCAAGGCATTTGAACATCTAAACTATCTAAACTTTTTTAACAGGATTTAGCACAAAGTAAACAAAGTAATAAGCTACTTGTATAAGCTATATTGATGCTAAAATGAAATTTGAAGAAAATGAAACCTGAGTTTTTTTTGTAGTCTCAGACCTAAGCCACTCTTGTAGAGTGAGTGGCTTTAGGAAACACAAACCTATTGGCTCCTTAGCCTCTAAACCTCAATAAGCTCTTAACAGCTTAATAATCCTTGTTGCTTCCAAAATGAGCTCAAAACACTTCAAGTGATCATAATTTTGGAATTAATTGATCTAAATGAGTAATGAATTACTGAAAACAAAGTTTTAACTAAATTTAGAGCTTATGAATAGTAATAAGCTCAAATGAGCTTATTGAGAGCTTATTGAGTGAAATTGGCTTAAAATTGAAATCAAAGTACAAAGAAACTTGTAAACTGAATGTGATTACTCAAATGATTGAAGTACAAGTTTAGAGAATGACAGTACAAGTGCTCAAAGCTAATTTTAGAAAACACAAGAAAAATGCTTAAAATTGAAGAAATTACAAGCTAAAAATTAAAACACACTCAACAACTGAAAAAATGAACCCTATAGGTCCTATTTATAGAGAATTGAAGAAGAGAGGTGAGAGTTTCTTGAATCTTCCATTCCATCTCAGCCGTAGATCATTTTTGAATCATTTATAGCCGTTTGATGATTGTTGATGAGGTGTTAGAACCAATAGAGGGGTGCCACGTGGGTGAATTATCGTGGAAGAGGGAAATATACAAAGAATTGAGATGTAGAGGAGCGGGGGTAGGATTTGGGCGAAGTTGGGTTTGTTAGTGAAATTGGCGGGAAAATCAGTTGAGGTTGTTAGAGGGAGGTTTCAAGCCGCGTGTTATGTTTGAAAGTTTGAAGTAATAGCACAAATGGTCCCTGCGTTTCCCCCGTCCAAAATGTAGTATAAAAGAAGTTTGGAGAATGACAGCTCTAGTCCTTGTGGTTTCTTTCTTCTTTTTCCTCTTTACAAACAAACTTTCCACCATTTACAATTTTGGTCCTTGAACTTCAAAACTTCCAAATAAGTCTTTGAATGTTGAGAACTTGTCAAAATTGGTCCTTGGCTTTCAATGTTGAGCTTTGTCTTTCTTTCTTACTGTATCCGGCTGATCCGGCTTTGATCATTGGCTTCATTCTTTACTCTTGTACTTGCCTTTTCCATTTCTTGTCGGTTTTTGACTGATTTTGCTTCTTTTTGTCTTTTTTAACCTTTCCTGCACAATAGACACAAAAGCACACATTTTTCTATTCTTTTGGCATTTTATTGGCTTTATTTGGCAAAATCCCGGGTATTTTATATGTACAATTAAGCATTTATCATTGATCATTTGACAAACAATCAAAACTCTTGAAGTGTTACAAAATTCTTTCATAAGAAACACTTAGTCTGTCTTTTCAAATTAATTTTCTCTTTATTACTAACTGATTCATTACAGGATATATGGAGATGGAGATGGAAATTCCCAGTTCCTGAGATGTCAAGTAAATAACCGCAAGATAGGGATCGACCTCAAGATGATGTAAGAATATGTTTGGGCGATGATCTCAAGAAAGCTCAAGA
>BQNB010205821.1:0-10590 GCA_026074375.1 Tanacetum coccineum | reverse complement strand
ATAGTTGATTCAGGTGCTGATGCGTTGTCACGGGAAATGGATTGTTCTCTACATACTTTCAGATGTATACCAAATTCACCTTGACAAACATCTCGCGGCAACGCGCGGGCTTAAATCCTTGTTGTTGTTATATGTATAAATAACAAAGTGAGAGTTTAGGATTTTGTAACATACAGTAGTTTATATAGGTTTACATATAAATGGGAGTACGAAAATCTGACTCATGACTCAAATTTATCAGGTTTATTTCATCAAAAAAAAAAAAGACTTGTAACTTGATTTTTTTAAAGGTGCACTTTTTACCGAATTTTATATATTATAAAAGAAAATCTATATGATCCATGGGCACTCCCTCGGTCCGTTCCTCCCTCGGCCCGTTCGTGACAAAAGCACTCCAATTTATAACATGTCGCTCTTCAAGGTCCCCAAATCAGTGATTCATTCAATGGAGAGTTTGCGTAGAAATTTCTTCAATGGTATTTAAGAGGGAGATAAAAAGATTACTTGGGTTAAATGGCCCATGGTGCTCGCGTCTAAAAAACATGGCGGGTTGGTGGTATCCAGTTTCTATGCTCTTAATAGGGGTCTTTTGTTCAAATGGGTGTGGCGTTATATATCTCAAGATAATTCTCTATGGGCTCGGGTTATTTCGGCCTTACATGGTTCGTCTTCACAGGTGCTTTCTGCCTCTTTTTCTTCGTTATGGAAATCTATTTTAAATGAAGTCAAATCTCTTAAGGCTCAAGGTGTGGACTTAATTTCCCATTGTAAGATTCGGGTTGGTAATGGTATGAACACAAGTTTCTGGAATGATTGTTGGATTGGCGACTATATGCTCAAGCATTTGTTCCCTCGTTTATTTGCCTTAGAAACTATTAAAGACATTTCTGTAGCAGATAAATTTCGTGTCCCTATTACTTGTTCCTTTCGACGTCCTGTTCGAGGGGGGTTAGAAGCTCAGCAGCTTGATCATCTCATGGGTCTTATTGAATCGACTCTGTTATCTAATTCGGAGGATAGGTGGGTTTGGGATTTGAATGGAGATGGTGTTTTTCGTGTCAAAGATGTTCGAAACTTGCTTGACGAGACCTTTCTTCCTAAAGCTGATACGCCTACGCGTTGGATTAAATGTATCCCGATTAAAGTTAATGTTTTTGTTTGGAAGGCTCTCCAAGATCGTCTTCCTACACGTTCGAATTTAGTCAGGAGAA
Organism: Tanacetum coccineum; assembly: GCA_026074375.1. Classification (NCBI taxonomy): domain Eukaryota; kingdom Viridiplantae; phylum Streptophyta; class Magnoliopsida; order Asterales; family Asteraceae; genus Tanacetum; species Tanacetum coccineum. The sequence goes on along the minus strand of BQNB010205821.1, from coordinate 9,379 downwards.
ACATCTTGATCGATTCCTTATCTTGCCCGATTTGTGACGGAGAACCAGAAGATTCTTCTCATTTATTTTTTCGTTGCTGCTTGGCGAGAGATGTGACAAGGTTAGTATGTCGTTGGTGGGACTTGGATTTTCACTCTTTTAATTCGTATACAGATTGGCAAGGTTGGTTCAAACAGTTACGCCTTGGTGCTAAGTCTAAAGAAGTGTTAGAAGGTGTTTTTTACGTCTCTTGGTGGAGTTTATGGAATTTCAGGAATCACCTCCTTTTTGCGGATTCTAATCCTCGTAAAGATGCTATTTTCGATGAGATTGTCTTACGGTCGTTTAATTGGTGTTTAGCTAGAGGTAATAGAACTTTGAATTGGGTTAGTTGGCTTCAACACCCTCATTTGATTTCTATGTAATTTTCTAGCTCCTTGCTAGTGGTTTTTAATAAAGTTGCCGTTCAAAAAAAAAACCAAACCTTATCATAATTAACAAAATTAAAAAAAATTACAATCAAACATGTGGTCTCGGCTACTGTTACAAGAATGTCACCACCAATAATTAGAGGGTTAGAAAAATAAGTAGAAGAATTATCATTTAAAGGGTTTAGAAAAAAATTATGGTTTAGAGGAGGAAGAGGTGGTGGCGGTATTGTACTCGTGTGCTCGTGTGAGTGGCGGTGGTGAGTGGTGGTGGGTTATGTGGTGAGTGGTGGTGGTGGTGGTGGGTTCTGTTGTGTGCGTAGGTTACGGAAGGTGGTGGTTTGGGGTGAGAGGGATTCTTTGGGTGTGTTTGGATGGTTGTGATTTCGAATCGGTAATGGAAGATTATTGGTGGTGGACTTTTATGGCGTCTGGGTGAGGAGGTGTGCGTGGGTGGGTTGTGGGGAGGTTGGGTGAGTATTTGGTGGATATGGTGTGGAGAAGTTGGTGGGGGGGTTATCATTGGTCTGTGGGTAGGATTTGGTGGTGATATTGGGTTTTTTCTTGGGTGTTGTATTATTGGTGTGTTTGTTTTGGTTACTTGGGTGGGATTGGTTATTGTTGTTTGGAAATTTTTGTTGGGGTGTATTTTTTGGTGTGGTGTCGGGTGATGGTTCTGTTATGGTGGGTGTTGGGAGGGGATGCGGTTGCTAATGTTCGGTTTAGGGGGTATGTGAGGAATTGGGTTTATAGGATTTTTGGTGCTTGGTTGTTTGGGTTTTTGGCCTATCTAGGGTTGTTGGGTTTTTTGGACTGTGATTGGTATGGTGGGACTTTGGCTGTGGTGTGCCTGGGGTTTGGGGTTAGCTTGGGGTAGTCTGTGTGTATGTGTTGTATGGTTTGGGAAGATTGTTGTTGGTTCGTGGTTGTGTTTGGGGATCTTATAATGACGGTGGGGGGTATGGTTTGTTGGTTTTTGGTTTTGTGGGTTCTGGGGTATGTTTATGGAGCATGTGATTTGGACGTGGTGCTAGGAGGGGGTTTGGAATATTATTGTTTCTGTCTTCATTGACTAACTGGGGTCTGGTATTTGTCTGGGTGAGAATTTGAGGGTTTATTATGGATGTGTTTTTATGGTTATTATTTCTCTTTTTGGGTGGTAGTGAGGGTTGGTTGTAGGTATTTGGATTTGGGTTTGATAGGTTCTTTTGGTGGTTTTGTTTTTGGCATAATTTGGTGGTTGTTGGGTGTATGATGATGTAGGTGTGGTTATCTTTTTTGGTCTATGGTGGCGGGTTATTTTTGGTTCTGGGGTGGCTTTGGTGTTTTGGGGTGTCTGTAGTGGGCGTTGGTTTTTGGTTGGTTTTTTTGGGTGGTGGGAAGTTCGGGGGTAGTAGTTGGGTTTCTTATATGGTCGGGAATTTGGCGTTTTGGGCGGATGGGTGTGTTTGCGGCGTGTTTTGTTTAGGTGTTTTGTTTTGGTTCATTTGTGTTGAGTTTTGGTTTATTGTTGTTTTTTTTGGGTGTCTTTTGGGTTTATTCGGGTGTTGGTACAGGATTGGTTTGGGTCTGAGCGGGGGGTGAGTGGTTTGTGGCGATGGTTTTGGGGTGAGAGGTGGGGTGGTGCTGCTGTTAAAATCGCCAAAAGTTGTTTTTTTTTATGTTTTACGTTTTGTGTAACCTTCTGTAAACGCAGATCTGGTTTTGGTACCAGATGAATCCCGGGCGACATGTCACCCGGGAAAATAACAACTTTGTCATTTAGCGCAAAATGGCGCCATGACGAAAATTTTGGAGGGCCTTTTTAGCAAATATAAAATGTTTCCGGGGACATTCGACGGGGAAACAGTTTATTTAAATATTATAATGTTTTATAAATATATCAAAACTATACATTTTTAATAAAGTTTTCACGGGCGATTTTATTAAAAAATCTTTACAGTCTTATAAATATATTTAAAAATACTGTTATACTTTTTTTTAATAAACTCTTTCTCACGGGCGTAATGTCGCACGGGAAGGCTTTTATTATAAAAAAAATTAACAGTTATTTAATAATTATTATTAAAATACTTATATTTATATATTATGTTTTTTAATAAATAAAAATTTTTTATAAATAATATTCTAAACAAAAATTATTATTTTAGAAAATTTATATAATTATCTTTATATAAACATTAAATATTAAATTAAAAAAATTTCTTGAATTATTATTTATAATTATTTATTAGAATATATTTTTTTTAAGTATGCGCGTATCTCACACGCGCATGCTTCAACAACACTGATTTTTCGTAACTAAAATTTTCATCGGCTCAATTGTTAGTGTTTTTGGAGCACAAACAAAATCACTGCTCAGTTTTTGATCGTAAGCTATTACATTCGGGTAAATATTTCATCATTGTTATTTTTCTCATACCTTAAACTCCCATTTACATTAGATGTTCAATGGATGAGTCGATATGTTATCGTTGTACATTAGATGTTCAACGGATGAGTCAATATGTTATCGTTGTACATTAGATGTTTAACAGATGAGTCGAGATGGTATCGTTGTACATTAGTGTTCATAAGGTGAGTCGATATGTTATCTTACTCATTAGATGTTAACGGATAGTCGATATGTTATGTTGCAGTTAGATGGTCCAACGGAGAGTCGTTATATTATCATTATTAACGACTGATAGTTAATATCAAAGGTAGCAAAACATTATAAATCGTTTTATATCTTCATACTGTGTAAATAGTTGTCTGCACAATTGATTGTGTTGTAGGATAGTGGCTCATATTTAAAGGGTGGGTAAGTGGCTTTCAAAGTGGGGTGTATATCAACTTGTATTCTTAGTGGAATGTTGTGTATATAAGGGTTGTGAGTTGTATTCATATGCATAGAACCAAAATACAACAAACAATGTGGAACTTGAGAAGGCTTATGGAGTTGCAAGCTTTGGCCCAGTCAACTACTTGGTCAAATGTTTTGAGTTTGTATTTCTGGAGGGCCAAGGAAGCTGGCCGTAGGCTGGCACGCATGATCAATAACGTGAGTGTGAAGTTACGTGCTGCCATAAAAGAATATCAATTGTTTACTCAAGAACTTGAAGCTTCTCCTATTTGGGTTGTGAACAAGGACAGGTCAATTGAGTACTTGTAAGAGCTAGTACATAGAGACGAGGAGATGGTTCAAAGGTTGCAGGCCCTGGAAAGGGATGTAGAGGAAAGGGCTGATGAGAAGATGCTTTTCATTGAAAAGTTAAAGGGGAATGTGCCCTTTGAATAAAAATGTGTATGTCAACACATTAAATGTATGTGTGTTTATCTACGTTTTTAAGGTGTGTTCATGTTTGCACAATGGGCATTTGTATTGAATGCATTGTAATAAATGGTTTATGTGAAGACTTATGTCTTGAATAAAAATGTGTATGTCAACACCATTGGCATTTATCTACATTTTTAAGGTGTGTTCATTGACATGTCGAGATGTTATGGTTATACATTAGACGATATGTTATGGTTATACATTAGACGTTCAACAGATAAGTCAAGATGCTCCCACCAAATACTCCCGCCAAAAACTCTCGCCAAATACCCCCGCCAAAAACTTGCGCCAAAAACTCTTTTATACCATAAAAGCAGATCCTATCACAACCACAAACATATCACACACTCTTACCATCACAACCACAAAAAGATGGTGAAGATGGTGCCACATGAAGCTTTTGCGTGTAGGCGTGCAGAAGGAGATGTAGTTCTTTGACAATCGTATAAACCTGAGAGTTACGGTAAACTATACCATGCATGTCCAAAATCAAAGGTGAACAATCACATGTTTTTTATTTGTGTAATATATAAATATTCTGGTTAGCTGTTAAAATAATTGATTTCTTTACTATTTAACAGCCTCCAAAACATTTTGCGGTAGTGGATTTTTTATGGGCTAAGAGACCCGACTGCGTGAATTGATGGAGTTCTTCTGGTGCTCCATCGACTCCAAAGTTACCTCTGAAGGACATTTCAACACCACAAAGATATTCTTTCAGGAACTTCACTCCTCCAGCTATTTTCATGAACGTCAACACCTACAAACTATTCTCTAAGATCTTCAAGAAATGGAGAGTGCTCAAACTGCAAACACTTGCGTGGAAAGATAAGTGTACTCAAAGGCAACGGTGGATATGTATATGCATCCGGAACAACACACAGTTAATTCAGCCGCACTATTTCACGAAGTTTACAATAACATGGGAAAACTTGATTTGGAGTAGTTTGTCATTTGGAATGTAATTCGTATGCTTTAAGCGTCGGTTTGTAAGTCTCGTATGATTATCGTTCTAATATGTTTAAGTGTCTGTTTGTAAGTCGCTTGTGTTACTACAAGTGGTATGTATAATATTTAACTAAATGAATGTTTGTTTTTGTGTTACTTGACGAATGTGCATCTTGAAAAAGTATACGGTATATCATGTTCAACTATAGAAGGGTAGTGCATATCCTGACCGAACCGAGAAAACGGAGTGTTTTTTTATATAGTTATTATTTAAAACCACACAACGAACCGAGAAAACGAAGTGTTTTTTATATAGTTTTTATATAGTTATATGTTAAACGCATATTTTAAAACCACACAAGAAACCGAAATCTTTTTTTTAGTATTTATATATTTTAAATAATAATTATATATTTTATAAGTATCTTTATAAATTATTATTTATAAAATATATAATTATAAAATATATTTTATAAATAATAATGATTTAAAAACATAATTAAATTTTTTAATAAAATAAATAATCCCGGGCGACATGTCGCCCGGGAAACGTGGGCGGGAAAAATTTTCGCCAGGAGTTTCGCTAAATTTTTTTTGTTAAATTTTAATTAAAAGTTTCTCGGGCGACATGTCGTCCGGGATACTCTAACTCACTTTAATTAACACTAATCACTACGCTTAATCATTCACGTGAATTAACTTTTTTACTCCCTCCGTCTCAAATTAAGTGTCCATTTTTAACTTTTTAAAGTCTTTTTTCTTCAACTTTGACCTTAATTATTTCTTCTTATGTTATATGATACTAAATGCAAAATATATGAATGGATAGAGTTTCGAATGTATTTTTCATTGGTATAATTTTCAGTAAGCATTATATAACATAAAGAAAAATATTTACGGTCAAAGTTGATAAAAAAGAATTCAAAAAGTCAAAAATGGACACTTAATATGGGACGGAGGGAGTAATAAAACATTTCCCGGGCGACATGTCGCCCGGAAAAATAAGCGGGAAAAATTGCCGCCAAGATTTTCGCTGATTTTTTTGTCAAATTTTATCCAAACTTTCAGAATTGGTTCACTACTTTTTCTTGTAGTGAACCTTTAAGTCTTAACATTAAATATGAGGACAAAATGTTTTAGTATATTAGAATTAGAATGAGTTTTCAATAAAACTTTCTTTAACTTTTCATAAAACAATGCATTACAATTGAGTTAATTTGACCCGTCAACAAAAAATTAAATTGTTCATTCTTCTTCCTCGGGAGCCACTCTAAGAAGAAATTGCTTCCTTCTTTGCCAACACGCACCATGACCCAATCGATCCAATCTTTGACCCATCCTCCATCCAACAATATATCACACCATTACCCGTTTGACATGTTCTTGTAGTTTTTGCTAACCCAAAGCAACCCAAAACTCTAAAATTTTACCTAAAAAACCAATAACTAAGAGTATGGGTTGTGATTGTCGGCTAATTTTTAAGGGGCTGCAAAGCCAAAATTGAAGCTTTGTTTGATTTCTTTTAACACCACAACAACATATAAAGGGAAAAATCAGAAGAAGATGATTTTCAAAATAAGAGGGTATCTAACGAAATCATTAGAGTGGCTTGCAACTTTGGTCACCGAAGTTGATCCATGCAGCTCTAGCATGCGATGCGAGTGTCATTCCTCATGATTCGATCGGTATTCGATCTTCATGTTTGGTTCCACATTAAAATTGTGAATCAAGTAGATGCAACCTTCCTGTAACTTACCGATGAAATGATACCATATATTATTCTTTGTTGTACAATGCATCACATTCCCATGCATAAACGACATGTAATCACGTTACGTATTGCAACATACCACAAAAATACAGAATATAGGTCAAATAGACCTTCTCATCCGAAACAATGAAGTCAGTACTAAGGTATCTCCCTTGAACGCAACCTTCCTGTAGCTTACCGATGCAACGATACGATAAATTGTTCTTTGTTGTACAGTGCATCACATTACCCTGCATAAACGACATGTATCACGTTATGTATTGTAGCATACCAAAAAACATAATATAGGTAAAATAGACCTTCTCATCCAAAACAATGAAGTCGGTGCTAAGGTATCTCCCTTAAACGACATGTAATCACGTTATGCATTGTGATAACTCGTAACTTTTACTAGAAAATCAACATCTGCTTTCAATTAGTTAAGAAAAATGTGTTTAGGTGATGCATTGGGATGTCCAGCCATATTAAGTTGTCACGTTGCTTCAAATGTGTGGTTGCGGTTCATAGGGAATTTCTATTTATAAACTTTTATCTAATGTGTTGTGGGATGATAACTACATACATCTGATGTAAATGCACTTCACGGTTTTTAGTTAAAACCAATATTGGGAAGCTGAAAGGGTTATCACTCTTAAATTAAGGTGATGCATAGTCTCTTCATAAACCTAACTTATTGAATTATTAAATCTTTCTAGCATGCATTATTCATGATCATCGGCTTAATTAGGGTCGTCCATGCAACAGATTTCAGGAACTTTATTGTTTACTTCAAATGCACTACATGGTTTTAAATTTAAACCAATGTTAGGAAGCTCAAAGGGTTATCAGCCTTAAATTAATCAAGTTTAGCATCAAGCCTTTACACCCCAAAAACAACTCGAAACTTAATTTTAATCATATAACTTGAAGTCACAAAGATTCCTTATCAAAGTCTAGGACTGAATCTTTTATAATATAAAATAATACAAGTATAAAGTTTTTAAAAGGTAGTATATCATAGTAGATGATCTGAGTTTTTGGTTTATGTCTATATTAAATGAAAAACACGTAAACATATTCTCTTTAAATGCATTTTAGTTATGTGAGATTGTTATAAACGAGGTTATACGCTCGCGCTCCGTTGCAAGCATGATGTTTACGTTAAAGACTAACTTTGCGACGGATGGATAACTTCATGGACTATACTCTTAACTTGATAACGCCAAGGACCATTTTTGTAAATTGTTGGTGAAAGTTAACGCTCGTTAACTAACGGTCATTAACTAACGCTTGTTAAGGACCAACTTTGTAACGAACCGATAACTTCAATGATTGTTTCCGCAACTTGGGCATTATTCATGTTACTGTTCACTCTCTCACGTTGCATTGTTCTATCAATTTTTTGTCCTCTTTCTTAACGGTCGTTAACTAACGATCCTCCATTTTGGTTATATTTATATAATTCTTATTAGATACATTTTAGTTTTATGAGATTGTTATCAAGTTTAAACAAACCATTGTAAACACCTTGATATAGTTGTGCGCCTTTGAATTAGATACTAGCAATCATCAAGTAACACGAATTTGGTATATGATACCTATGATCAAAGTTTCTAGGGGTGACTTTTAATTGTTTGCTTTTTCATTAAGCTTTGTAAGATCTCTAAAGAATGTTAATTAACCAGTCGACATACAATGTACATGGATCTAAATCAATATATATTGAATTAGTATTTACTCCCTCCGTCCCAAAATTATTGTCCCCCGACAAAAAAATACACAGTTTAATAAAAGTGGATTTATTACTGTTTTCTCTCTCTTACTTTTTGACAGAATGACAGTTTTACCCTTAGCTAATTAATTAAAGTCTTCATTAAAGTTTGTAATAATAATTTCAAATATGGGTAATATAGTAAACTTGATCAAACTTCCCTATCTATTTTTAGTAATGGACAATTAAATTGGGACGTCCCAAAAAGAAAACGTGGACAATAAAAATAGGACGGAGGGAGTAATAAACACATGGTTTTTGTTTATGCTACATTGCTACTTTCTTTCATTTTAGCCTAACCTTGTCCCTCAAAAGAACTAACATTTTTTTCAACAAATGGTCATCAACTTGTATTATTAAAAATAGGATTTACATAGTGGTGGAAGACAAATGGGCAACAAGCTGCACCGCTAACTCTTTTTGAATTGCAAAGCCAATACACTTAAAAACCACATCCGTGGATCCAGGTCTCATAACATTGTTGTGCATTATCCGTTGAACTCGGTTGAGTAGCTCCACCGCCTCACCTACAAGGAAACCAAATGTATCAAACGTAAAAGAAATAAACATGTGTTGATTTTGAATGCATATTTTCTCGTGTCTTGTCGTTTTGTACGAGGCGGCTTTCAAAGCAGTGTGACCCCCTGTAAAACCCTGACTACTTAACCCCACGAGAGGAGAGACCCCGGTCATATCCACGCACGCATGTTTCTCTCCAACTCATCCAAAAACCAAAACGTCAGCCGATCTGACTGTGAATCTTCCGGCCGGTCTAAGTGTTTCAACTAACTTTGGGTAGATAATAAGACGCGGGCAACAAAACCTAATTAAGAATCTTTTTGGCCCTCATAATTGACCCTATTACAAAGATTTGGAAAATTACTATGATAAAAAAAGGATTTTGGAATATATTTGAAAGAAAGAATCATAAGAAATTCTTCAATATTGAAATATGAATAGTTCAAAAAAAATATTGAAATATGAAAAGGGTTCAAAGTAGCATGTGATTAAATCAAGAAAAAGAATCACATTCTTCATTTCATTTGATTTCACTCTTGAAAGTTTTCGTCTTTCATTAGTTTGGATCTTATATCATAGCTTTTGAAATTCTATCGATATTCCGTTCAACACCGAATTACGCATGGCATCTCGTCAACAAAGAATATCGGGCAACTTGCTTATAT
>BQNB010205820.1:0-10590 GCA_026074375.1 Tanacetum coccineum | reverse complement strand
AATTGTCGTAGCCCTACTTTTTAAAGTCTTTTCCGTTGGGGGAAAATGATACTCAAAATCTATTTCAACTACTTTTACTACTGTGCAAAACCTCTTTTTTCTTTTCGGAGAATGATATGTGCCTATGATTGCGTGTATGAATGCTATGTGAACTCAATGTGAATGTTATACGAATACTATAAGATCTATTCATGCAAAGTTCTATGTGAACTTTGGCACAACACTACTTGGCCGACCGTGTAGCTCCAGCTGGTAGGCGATAGGTTTAGAGGACTATAAGCGCTAGAACTATGGTTGATTATCTATTGATTTGAAATACCAGGGTATGGTATGTGGATGAATACCAGGGTATGGTATGTCATGTGTTGGAAATCTAATTACTACTGCATGCATTCTGCTTTCATATTGCACAATTGTCCACTACTTAAATTCTAGCACAGCAACTGGGTTTACTTCTAAACCTACGAGCTCATCAACTTTATATTGACATTTTGAGTATCATTTTCAGGTGTGATCAACAATTACTAATTAAAGGTATTGGAAACCACAGACTTACACAACCAGGATGTTTTCTAAAGACAAGTGTTACCCTATTTAAAATTGAACTTCTGAAACATTGTAAAACAAAATTCTTGTAAATCAAGTATGTTATGATCTTGTATCTTATGCGAGGTAATCATAACATCGCATCCCGTGTTTCCACTCTTAGCGGGGTGTGACAAACAAGCTAATCCAAACACCCCCTATATTACTTAACCCGCTGCAAAGGCAGCCGACCCGCTGCAATGACAGCTGACCCGCTGCAATAGCAGCCGAACCAGTGTAACGGCAACCGACCCAAGCCAATCTCAGCCAACCCGCTACACTTTGTGGAAAGTTGGCTTGCTTGTTTATCGCAAGGTCATACATGAACTTCATCATATAGTAGCCGCATTCCCATTCTCCCTTTTGTTGAAAACACTAAACTTAGATAAACAAACATAGTTACACAAATGTGGCAACCAAATTAAATATATTATATATTCACAACAATCGTAGATTGATTACCTTAACCATCGTCCAATCGAATTTGGTGTCGAAATCACTAAATTGAAAAGCAATGGAATGGCGTTAACTTCAATTATTTTCTCAACATATACATGTCAACTCAAAGTCGATATTAAAAAAATACCTTTCTACTATCACTGGGAAATAGTAAGTGTTCTCATTTTTCTTTTTATACTCCCACAAATCCACTATATAGCCCTTCCTTAAGTTCGGGCAAAGCACCATAAGAACCCAATAAGAATCATTACACAAAAATTTTAGCGTTTGAGCATTATATACGAAGCACATATAATAAATCCATATAACAAGCAAAGACATTACCCTTGCATATAAGGTTCCATGTAAATATATTTCCCCGGGTTTAGTCTCTTGGTATCCATGATGTGTTCTATGACTTCTTTTTATTTAAATGACATTGACTTGATGTGATTAGATGTGGATTCAGAAAAGTGCATTTGTTGTCAGGAAGACGGCCATCAAATATAAATGCATGTTATCAAGAAAACAAATATGAGTTAGCGGGTGTTTGATGTTGTTATACTGAAGGGGTGTTTGGTTGATGCTGTTAGGCGGCATTAGTTGGTGCTATAAGAGGGTGTACGGTTGCAATAAATGTGACTTTCCTTTATATAAAAATATAAAATTGAACATAAGTTAACTTACATCGTCCACCAATGTATAAAAGTAATATCAACCAACCCCTTGATGTGCAAATCCAAAATTGCCTCGTATTCAATCCACTCTCGCCAAGGTCTGTCATACATCTCGTGAGGTGCGACAATTGAAATATTCTGATTCTTGCAATTCGTGAATCGTTTCACAGAACCTTGCATGCTTCTCGGCCGATATTTTACTTTATCAAGCCGCTCCTTGATTAAATCCTCTTGGGTTTGCTTAGGCTCGGCAGGTTCAGTAGTTGAAGGATGAGATGACATTGGTTGTTCGACCTACATTAACAAACCATTACATTATAGCAAGTCAAGAAATACATAATATACTTACAAATTTTAACGTAAGTTAAATAAGCGATGACTACCATTTGAGGCCAACTTGTTAGAATTTGAGGAAGCAATGCACCTTGAGTTTCCAACTAAATCAAAAAACATGTCAGATATATCAACTCGTTATACATAAACACACCCACACACATAATAACTAAGTATAAAGATTGAAGGAATACCAAACTCATATAACCCCCTGATGGCATTTGGTGTTCGAATGGTATTAGATTTTCTTCCTGCATTAACACGATAACTTGTCATATCAGCCTATGTATGTGTGTACCCAACTTCATGTATGTAAATAGGCAATTAGAAAAATGATTGTGCGATTACCATTCGAGGGCGATAACATAAACTTGAACTTAAATCGCTAATTGGGGTTTGGCATGACATAGTTGGACAAGGAGGAGAGCGACTCATGGAGTAGCATGGTGAGATTGTTTGGTGTATCTGCATTTAACACAAAATAAAATTAATAAACAATGCTAACCTATAACACAATGTCTAAGTAATGCATAACAAAGAATATTTTATTAAACAATAAGCGATTAATGCATAATGAACAAAAACTTATTCACTAAGTCCTGACTCCTACTTTAGTTATGATTTAGTTAAGATCAGAATGCAACTAGTCCTGATTCAATTAGGGGATGTACAAATTAGCTTAATTTAAGGGGCGTATCAGCTAGCTTCTGAGATAAGAAAAACACATAATATCACTTATTCAACTATCGAGCTTATCACTTTAAGCTTATGGCTTGCCATAAGCTTAAATTAAAACCTCATAAGCCAAAAGAAAGTGAGATTATTAGCTTTACCACATTTAAATAAGCCAATATGCTCATCAAAACAAGCTAATCATATATTTGGCCTCTTTCTTGTTTTCAAATTACCGTCATCTTTACGCTGATCGAAATACCAACGCAACAATTTGGCCTCTTTCTTGTTTTCAAATAATCGTTTCAGTCTTGGTATGATGGGAAAATACCATAATAGCTTAGCTGGGGGTCCATTTTTTGTCACATCATCATCAATTTCATCTGGTTCTTTCAATCTCTAGGCCCATTGGACACATTATTTTCTTAGCTTGGTATGTAGAAATGGGTAACTCATTATTCTTGGGAAGTAATCGGTGTATAAAATATAACAGCTTTGTGAAGCTTGTATCACTCCAACTACTACTTGCTTTTAATTTTAACAACTCCAAAACAGCTGAAAGTATAGAAAAAAACAATCGTACACTGATTTCTCTGCGTCCTCAAACAATTGTTGCAAATCTTATTGATTAATATCACCATCAATAGCCTCTAAATCATGCAACATCTCATTCAAATTTTCATGTCTGTCATTAATGTAAGATTCATTGTTCTCATGACCATTTGATACATGACTCGATGTGCTATTATCAACTAGTGATTCCCCATGCTTCGACCAACAAGTATATTTACGAACAAAGCCATATTTGAGCAAATGAAACTCAATCATTTTGATATCATCATAAGGTACAAAATTTTTACATTCCAAACACAGATAAAAAATCTCAATATTTCCCTTAGCCACTCGGTCAGACTCAGCAGCGATAAGAAAACTTTGCACTCCATTCACATATTCTGGGTCATTAATGTTCATGCCGTACATCCATTTTCGTTCCATCTGAAAATTTAAAACAACATAATAAATCATATGCATGTACGAATGAAACATATGTGGTCACATGCGGCAGATCCTAACCCACCTTTTAAATATTTTATCTCATGTGCGTATACGTTCTAGCGGCTTGACTATTTAGGAAAAAAATCGGCAGCATTTCCCCTTAACTCCCCAAGTATGCGTATAAAACGCAAACTTGAAGGAGTAAAGAGAAATGTATACCAATTTTTTCTTAAATAGTCAACCCGCTCGAATGTATACGCATCCTAAATGAGACAAAATATTCAAAAGGCAATCCCAAACGGGGACTGCCCAAAATTAATTTCTATTAGATTAGTTTCGGATGGGTATTAACTAATTTCATATAAGGATCTGCTTATAACCTCTAGATGCATATGCTATATATACACAAATAAACATATTAACTACATACATATATATAAGTATTTAGAACTAACAATATAAACATTAATAATGTTAACAAAAAGATTTACAAACTCACCTTATGATCCGGATTTTTTTTGAATGAGTTAAAAAGCTCTATTTTAGATACATGATGAAGAAGTTTATACCTATACAAACACTAAATATATATTAGTAAAGAATAAAGTTAAAAACTTAGAGAATGATTAAAAATAAATAAATTTATAATGATTTTGCAGTTATGTAGGTATGGTGAGTTTGAAGGGGAATTTTACGAGGGTGGGGTTGTAAGAGTAGGGGTAAGTTAGGGTTTGCAAGATTTGGTTGAGGAGAATAAATGTGATGGTGTAGTGAAATATGGGAGGTAATGTAATTGATGTTGAGAAGGGTGCAGGTTCTTGAGGCAGTAGTTTGAATTTCTTTTTTTGTGCTTTTAAAATAATCGTACCAAACAAAAGTCATTTGGTGCAGTTTATAAAACAACCGTATCAAATAACTTTTATTTGGTACGGTTTATAACCAAATAACAAACAAAAGAAAAAAACTGCACCAAATAATTGTTAGTTATTATGGTTTCAATATAAACCGAACCAAATGTCTTTTTTTTTAAATTGGTACGGTTTTCGTGTAACCGTATCTAAAAAATGTACCAAAAATAGTTTGTGTAGTAGTGGGATGCCAAAGTTTCCCTGATAGCATCTTCAGTTGTGACAAACAATCCATATCATCTCACCCGAATGTTCATCTCTTTTGGGACATGAACATTTTACCTTACAAGTTTGGACCGATTAGTGCATCCCAAACTAGCTCAGTTAGATATAAGCTCATGATCTAACTATTCGCTACAATCCTCATAGGGTTTTTATACATTTATAAACATTTTTACGCGAAAATCTTCATTTTTCAAAAAAAAAACCAAACCCTCTTTTCTCGTTGAAAAACTTGAAGACCTCATTTCAAAGTCAAAATCTTGTTGCTTACAAAAGTTTATCACCACAAACCCATTTGCAAAAAAAACGTGTTTACCACTACAACAAAAAGTGGGAAGTCTCCCACGGTTATTTCGCCATAGTATAAGCAACTGTGGAATTTTTTTATATGGATTATAGTTTTACCACATTTATAGGTGTCACAAATATTTTTAAAAAAAATCCACACATATAAGTGTAAACAATTACAAAAAAGCTACACTTATAAGTGAAGTAAATCAAAATTTTAAAAATAAGTGTAGAAAAACAAATAAAAAAGCTACACTTTTAAATGTAAAAATAACTACATAAAAGAGCCACTCTCCATTTGTAAATGTGAAAACAAATTGCTACTAGTAAAAAAAAAGAAAAAATAAAGAACTAAAAATAAATTGCTACAAGTTTTAGAATAAATAAATAAATTCAATAGCACCGCAAAAAAACAAAATTGCTAGTTGTCATCGCACACACACTTTAACTCCAATCATGTAATCGTCACCACCGTGGTTTTTCGATCATCTCCGCCGTGGTTTTTTGTAGATTTGATATCTCCGCCGGTTGTTTATACTGCTCCCGATTAATCCCTGCGGTGGTTCAATTACAGTTCCGAATCATCCGGTGCCGTGGGTTAATTACTTTTCAGATCATCGCTGTTCGGTGGTACATTACTGTTTCCGATCACTCTCCGCTGTGGTTTATTACGGATTCTATCTGTTCTCGCATCAGTTCAACTTGGTAATTTTTTACGTTTATTAATTAAATGCTAGTGAATCGTTTTCTACTTGTTAATTGTTACGTTATATGTTATTGATTGTTGTCGCTATTGTAAGAGTATTTGCTAGTTGATTGTGTATGAATCTAGGTGATATGTTGGTATAATCGTTAACGAACTTATGAAATCACTCGTGTGAGCGATTATTGATGAAAAGGATTTTTTGAGGCAATACTTTAATAGTTACTTATTTTTTAGTTAGCGGTTGGATGTTTAATGTAACTAAACAGTAAATAAAGCATAAAAGTTATAGAGAACCAATGACTGTCCTTGTACAGTATGTTTCTTGGTTAGCAGTAATAGTTTGTTGGTTGCATTTATTGACGCAAAGACGATTGAGCCTGGTTGTAGTGTAAATGTTGTGTATTGATTAGCGATGACGCGTTCTAGTTATACTACAAACTAGTTAATTTTTTCCACGATTATAGCTAAACTGCTAAGGATCTGCGCAGATTGATGAGGGATTGAATTGCATTATAGAACAAAAATGTGCTGTCTTCACACTTTAGTCTGATCGAGTGCTAGATTGAGGCAGCTTAATTGATAATTATGGAGATAAATTGTTCGTTAAACTTGGACCAAATTAGTACTGCCGTGAGAGTATATCACCTATATCATGAGGTTACTTGTGATACATAAGTGGCTACAGTCTATGACACGTTTTGTAAGGAGAGTTTCACATATACCTGATTAAACTAGAATTAAACTACGAGAACCTAGTTCCCATTCCACTTTGACATTCAGGATATAAGTTACACAATTCAAGTTCAGATAGATAATTAACGGCAATTGGAAAGTTTAGAAAGTCCTTCAGCATATGTAAGAAAGTTACTCAATGATAGGGTATAGGTCCTAGTATTCTTGTGTATGAATCATAAGCCTATGACTGTCCGTTGTACATTATTTGCTTGTGTAGCGTTATAAACTGATCTTATTGTGTTTTGAGTTGAGATGGAGCATGTTTAGATAGGTGCCTAATATTGAATTAAAATAAAACTTACTCAAATTTTCGTAGTAGTTGCTACTAAATGCATTCTTCAAGTTTTTGCAAACACATTTTGTTGTAAACACTTATTACTTGTTTAGGTAAACAATATAAATGGACAAAAGGTTAGAGCAACGCACACATAAAACACTACCTATAAAAAAAGTCAGAGTCTTTTATTGATTTTGCATGCTAGAGAATATAAGAGAAGCTATTATATGTCCATGCTTAGATGTTGTAATGATGAATTGTTAGAGGTAGTGGAGGTTCATGAACCACTTATTGCGTTATTGGTTTTTTTATCGGTACACAATATGACTATTTATGGGGGTCTTGCTACTCCCTCAACATCTCATCTATTTCACTAGCTCATGAAACAGCTTTTGTAAAGACGCCATGATGGCTGTGGTTCAGAGGCAGTTGGTTGAAGTTCTTCTCCTTTGAATCATAAACCATGAGGAAGAAATGCTTGATGAGAATAAGATGAATCCACCAAAACAAGTGTGTTAGGGAAATATTACGATATGTAATATGTCTAATAGCTCCTTTATGTTTTGATGAGGATAAACACGTAGACTTATGTAATACGTAATGTAAAGTACGCTAGTTACTCATAATCACAAATCATCAATGCATACATACATCAACATCTCTCGACGTCTCAAATCTGCATCAACATTGATGTTTGTTTGCACCCGACGTAAATCACATAAGGTATGTACAAACAAACATTAAACTTGTAGATGATCAAAAGAAAGAAAATTTTGGTTCTAAAACTTCACAATTTTTATAATGTACATACTATTTTTGCAAAAATCAATTATGATATATTTTTTTTGAATAAAAGAAATGTTTTAATGTGTTAATTATTTTCAAAATGTTTAAATCTGGCTATTTTCCCCACAAAACATGTTACACTTTTACTAGACAAGTTTGTCGCCACAAAAAGACAAAAACAGGAGAGTCTCTCAGGGCGGCTCCCTTAAATACGGCGGTCCCCCCGGCGTCCCCCTAATATATCTGGGACCGCCATTTCCTGACAGGTTGTTTTTCAGCTCCTATAAATAGTAGGTCACCTCCAACTATTTTTACAACCCTTTTGCACGATTTTCTTTCAGTTCTTTCTCTCTCTAGATCTCACTAAATCTATTTAAATCTTTGATCATCAACTTGGTTAATCTTGGTTTAATGTGATAAAGATTTTTGTCCTTTCCTCCTTTCCGTCAAGTGCAGAAAAACTTCGGTCAATCTTCAGATCCAAGTTATGTAGTCAAGTTATTCCATTTGTAAGAACATTTGAATAAGTTGTAAGTTGGAAATTATGAAAAATCATAAAAATGGAAAAAAAAATTGAAAAATACGAAAACGGGGTGTTTTAAAACTTGTGATTTCTTAACTCTCCCCACAAAAGACTTTGCTACTTTTCAAAGGATTATTTTGGGGAGGTTTTGGAGTATTTGGTTTTTGAGCATATAACATTGCGTGAGGACATGGAAATCATTTAGTTGGGGGAATTTTGATATGTGAGAAATCACATATCCGTTTTATATCAAAATATAACTCTTAAAAGATGAAAAATGAATATATTATGCTTGTATATTGTATATTTTGTCTTTTGTGATGTGTAGGTACGTATATTTCAAATATCATATGAAGAATGCCAAAACCGGGCAAAAACAAACACGAGAACAGAAAGAGTACATAAGAGCCGGGTGTTTATTAGCAAGGGTCAACAAAAGTCAACCTTGGTTAACTCATGTGAAGACAAACTCTTGAAATAACCAAAAGGACCTTGAATGTTAACCCATTTCACCAAAAATTCCCAAAACTAATTACACTGTTAGTCCTTTGCTAGTCTAAGGGACTAACGGTCGTTAAGTGAAATATAAAAGTCATAAGCCCAAAACCCTCATTTGGCCCATATCCATACAACTAAGCCCAAGTCAAAACCACATGTATAAACGGGTCAAAACAGTCAAGATAAAACACTGTTTATCCCTCTCGTCCCTTCCCTTCATTTTTCACCCTGCGTTAAAATGAACGGGTAAAATCCACTCCCATACACTCCCATGCTTCTAGAAGCCTTCCTCTGACACTCTGACATTCCCACTTATCCACGCTGGCAATCCCCAGCAAAATGATTGGTTGTTGCACGTGGCACAAGATCCAACGGTCATGATTTGAAGAGTAGAAGCGGTTATGAATGGATGGCTGTGATTAAAGAAGAGAGGAGCGTCCAGAGGTCTAGAACCTTCACCTCTCAGCTATAAAAGGAAGAGCTCTCTCACACACACAAGCATCTAGGGTAGTATAGCTTAATTAGTCATTTTTAGCTTATTGTTTTTTTGTTTTAGCTTAATGTTTTTAGATATAATGTAAACTTTCTATTAAAAGCTTGTACTGAGTTGTTTAATCAATAAAAGTTAAGTTTCATTATTGTTTAAGTTTAATTCATGATTTACCTTTTACACTATGATTTGATTAAGCTCTTAAATACTCAAATAAGCTCAATAAGCTGTCATTAATACTAATAAGTTAGCCTAATACTCAGTTAAAGCTTAACTGAGCTTATTGTTACTCAAATTCACTCCAAATATACCTCAGCTTATTTTTGGAAGGGAAGCCAGATTTGGAAGGGCTTCCATGACCATACTAGCTTATCTCTGATAAGCTAGAGCTTTGTAAGATAAGCTCTAAGAGCAGCTATAAGCCTTGTTTGAGCAAAGGCTTTTGTAAGTCCTCATTTTACCTTTTATAGCTTAAATTTGCACTTTAGCTTAATTCTGCTTAATGTTTGCTTATTTTTGCTTAGAATAGCTTATTACTGCTTAATATTGTTATTTGATGTTTAACATGTTTCTTTGTTAGTTAAAATCTTAGTTTATAAGTATTTGATAAAAAATAGTGAAAAATACAAAAATAAATTGCTTAATCTAGTAGCTTATTATTTCTGCTTATTTGCTTGTTGAAATATGCTTAATAGGTCTTCAATAAGCTGACTACTATCTGGTATTACTATTTTAAGCCTTGAATCTAAGTTTTATAAGCTAAATATGATTTTTAGTATTTTAAGGGGGTGTTTGGCTCAAGACAGCACTAACTTGAGTTAGTGTTGTCAAGAGTTATTTGGTCCTTTAAATTGATCTTAAATTTCATATTGAGGTTTATGAAGTTAAGTTTTAAGGTTTTTATTAGGATATATCAGCTTTTGAATAGTTTGTGTGTTGTTTGCTTTAATCTGAGGTAATGAGCTCAGATTCATAAACTCTTTGTGCTTATATTAGTTCTAGCTGCATTTGTTAATCATTTTGTTCTTGTTTAAGTTGTTTAAAAGGTGCTGAAAACAAGTCTTTAGGTTTGCATTATTTGGTTTTGAGTTTTGGTCAATTGCATCAGCAAGCTAAGCTGTCTAAAAAGCCTTTTTCATTCTAAAATTTGAAGTAGCTTTAGTTAGTTTTAGCTTTTGAAATTGAGTGCACAGCTAGTTCATAGGTTAATCTAGATTTGTTAGAGCTTATTTTTGGTAAATTAGCTTATTTGATTATCTGTTATAAGTCTGCTAATTAGTACTTTGTTTTTTCAGTACTTTGTTTTTTCATAAAAAAACCAAAAATAAAGCAAACTGTATAAGCAACTTTTTCAATTAGCCTTTTCATTGCTTAATAGATTTTCAAAATACTTTTCAATTGTTGATTTAGACAGCTTATAGGATAAGCTTTAAGGTGGTATAAGTCATTAAGCCCT
>BQNB010205818.1:0-10590 GCA_026074375.1 Tanacetum coccineum | reverse complement strand
TTACCGTTTTGAAATTAGGTCCTGAAATTAAACATGCTAAAAATCAACACAAAGGTTGAGTGAATCCATAGGTTTGTCAGTAAAAGAGTGGACCACAAGTTTTAAGTAATGGTGGACTAAGTACATATTCCGAAGTCCAAAAACATGAATTAACCGACTATGAACGTCTTCTATAGTCCGAAATAGGTATTATTGCACTAAGCTCATGACACCGAACCTTAACACGAAATAAGGAAACGAAATAGGCCCCACCAAATAATATGGATGTTGCCAAACAACCATCGTAGTATTCAAATGTTAAATGCACCATGAGTCAACGCATGACCCCAAAGAAAGGTGGGGATTGTCAGTCCCGATAGATCTATCCACAACACTCGCGCTTGCTAACATAGCAACTTACGGCTCATGATAAAAGGGGACTTAATGGCAAGGTACTTAGGCAATATTATGATCACGAAATAGCATACAGTTTTAGAAAACACTTGTGTCCGTAGTAAAACAAGCACGTAATTTCACCCCGTAGAGTTTGTAAAACAATTAGATAGAAATGGGGCTATGAACATGAATGGTAGTTAGAAAACTTTCGCAGCCATGAGATAGTAAGGTACGTGCTTGCAAAGTAGAAATAAACTTTATATAACAGAAATGATTTCCTCATACTTTCCCGGTCGGAAACCATGATAGATGAATTCAAGAGTATGAATATCACTGAACAAAATACGATATGAGTGATAGTTAAATGTAGCGAGGTGTGCCTTTACACAGTCTATACTTAAGTTTTATGATTATTACCTTTAT
This sequence comes from Tanacetum coccineum, assembly GCA_026074375.1. Classification (NCBI taxonomy): domain Eukaryota; kingdom Viridiplantae; phylum Streptophyta; class Magnoliopsida; order Asterales; family Asteraceae; genus Tanacetum; species Tanacetum coccineum. Next base: position 9,792 of record BQNB010205818.1, on the reverse strand, counting down.
TAGGTTCTTCTTCAGCATGTTCCGAATCTGTCATTTCATCGGCAATAGGTTCTTCTTCTTGGTCAAGAACAATTTGGTCGCGAATAGCTGGAAGGGTGAAAGAAGAATCGTTGGTATCCATCAACCAGCTTTCTTCATGTCTGGCCCCCCAAATTTTTATGTATTTTTCATATCTTTGGCACAAATCTCTTTGCTTTGTTCCCCTAGCCGACACAGTCTCAAGAGAATCCCGACTACCCATTTCCTTTGGTTCTTGAGATAAAAGTTGCATGTGGCCCTTTTCCGGCTCATGATATACCAAATTGTTGAAGTTAAATGTAACTGCCCGGGTAAAAAAGATTCTTTGAGAACGATATGACGGATAGTCCTCATATGGTTTCAAGATTATATCCTGAAATATTACCGAAGTTAATGAGTAACTCTACCCAAAAGTAGAACACGAGTCTGGGCTTTGTTGTTCTTTTTTGGTCGTAAAAATTAACCAAAATAAGAACTACAAGATGTGTTCTGTTTTTGGTTAATATATAACACCAAAAAAAGAACATGGAATTCGGGTGGACTTCCCAATTGGTGTACCTATACTTTCGGTAACCAATAGCACAGCATTTGAATAACTATATGGGTGTTTGGCAAAGGCACCCGTTGGGGAAATTATTTGTGGTTATTGATTAACCTAAAGCTTTGGTGTCATGAGCTTAGAGCAATAATACTGTTTTCAATGATAATTTTACATGCATGTAATTATTACAAACTATGGGTGTATAACAACGTAACCCACTATTGAACTTGCATTCAAACAACGTAACCCACAATTAAACTAAAAGGACTAAATATATAATTATGTAAAATCAAAGGTTTAACTTGTAAATACAGAAAATGGAGTGTATAATCTGAGTAAAATATGAAACTTTGATATTTACGCTTTTAACCTTGAGAATTGTTGATTTTTGCATATTACATAAATAACTGTTCTGGTTTTGATTCTAAAATAGCACCAAAAGTAGAACACGAGTCTGGGCTTTGTTGTTCTTTTTTTGGTCGTAAAAATTAACCAAAATAAGAACTACAAGATGTGTTCTGTTTTTGGTTAATATATAACACCAAAAAAAGAACATGGAATTCGGGTGGACTTCCCAATTGGTGTACATATACTTTCGGTAACCAATAGCACATCATTTGAATAACTATATGGGTGTTTGGCAAACGCACCCGTTGGGGAAATTATTTGTGGTTATTGATTAACCTAAGGCTTTGGTGTCATGAGCTTAGAGCAATAATACTGTTTTCAATGATAATTTTACATGCATGCAATTATTACAAACTATGGGTGTATAACAGCGTAACCCACTATTGAACTTGCATTCAAACAACGTAACTCACTATTAAACTAAAAGGACTAAATATGTAAATTATGTAAAATCAAAGGTTTAACTTGTAAATACAGAAAATGGAGTGTATAATCTGAGTAAAATATGAAACTTTGATATTTACGCTTTTAACCTTGAGAATTGTTGATTTTTGCATATTACATAAATAACTGTTCTGGTTTTGATTCGAAACTAGCACCAAAAGTAGAACACGAGTCTGGGCTTTGTTGTTCTTTTTTTGGTCGTAAAAATTAACCAAAATAAGAACTACAAGATGTGTTCTGTTTTTGGTTAATATATAACACCAAAAAAAGAACATGGAATTCGGGTGGACTTCCCAATTGGTGTACATATACTTTCGGTAACCAATAGCACATCATTTGAATAACTATATGGGTGTTTGGCAAACGCACCCGTTGGGGAAATTATTTGTGGTTATTGATTAACCTAAGGCTTTGGTGTCATGAGCTTAGAGCAATAATACTGTTTTCAATGATAATTTTACATGCATGCAATTATTACAAACTATGGGTGTATAACAGCGTAACCCACTATTGAACTTGCATTCAAACAACGTAACTCACTATTAAACTAAAAGGACTAAATATGTAAATTATGTAAAATCAAAGGTTTAACTTGTAAATACAGAAAATGGAGTGTATAATCTGAGTAAAATATGAAACTTTGATATTTACGCTTTTAACCTTGAGAATTGTTGATTTTTGCATATTACATAAATAACTGTTCTGGTTTTGATTCGAAAATAGCACCAAAAGTAGAACACGAGTCTGGGCTTTGTTGTTCTTTTTTGGTCGTAAAAATTAACCAAAATAAGAACTACAAGATGTGTTCTGTTTTTGGTTAATATATAACACCAAAAAAAGAACATGGAATTCGGGTGGACTTCCCAATTGGTGTACATATACTTTCGGTAACCAATAGCACATCATTTGAATAACTATATGGGTGTTTGGCAAACGCACCCGTTGGGGAAATTATTTATGGTTATTGATTAACCTAAGGCTTCGGTGTCATGAGCTTAGGGCAATAATATTGTTTTCCATGATAATTGTACATGCATGCAATTATTACAAACTATGGGTGTATAACAACGTAACCCACTATTGAACTTGTATTCAAACTACTTTACTTAAACCTATGAATTTCACTCAACCTTTGTGTTGACTTTTTAGCATGCTTATCTCAGGTAATTCAGCAACTTAAGGCACGGAGTGGAATGAACTTGAAGATGGCTAAACTCTTATCATTCAAACTTTATGTTTTTAGATTTTGAGACCTCACTTTTTGTAAAAACTCTAATGAATAAATGAATGATAACTTATCTTTTAAAAAACGTCTCTTTACGATTCGTTTTCTATTATTATGATTGTTGTACTATGAAATAATACCCCAGATTAGCTTCCGCTGCTATATGTGTAAAAATGGGGGTGTTATAATCAATAACATGCCTTAATTCAGGATTTACCAATTTTAAATTCAAACATTCAAATAGTAATAGTGAGCCACTATTAAACCACATGAAGCCTTCCTTAAGAGACTTACTCACCATGACCATAAAGCTCATAAACAGTGCCAAGCTATCTCTCCAGACCCATTTAAACATAAGAAAATGACCATACGAACCCATTTTTCACACTCCAATTACAAGGCCATCTATCAACCTTAAATACCATAATTATATTCAAATGTTTAGGGGTAGCAACTTTATAATAACATAAAGCATTCAACACCAAATCTTAGGAAACTTTCCTTATGGGAACTACCAAGCCACATCATTAAAGCTTGAAGCATGCTAAGATATCCTCTCTAGACCGTCTCATCATAATTAAAGAAATAAAATTGTAGCATTTTAGACCCAAGATATAAAGCCATTTAAAATAACCATCCTTCAAAACACCCTGTAAACTAATCAGACCATCCACAAATGCTTTTACAAAAACCTTTGCTATCCTGAAACAGCTACTCCCTCCGTCCCAAAATAAGTGTCCAGTTTGACTTTTTCGAGGAGTCCAACTGTTCATTCAACTTTGACCTTAAATAATATTTTTTTTATATAATACTTGATAAAAATTATACTAATGAAAAATACATTTAAAACCCAATCCATTTATATATTTTGCATCAATTATTATATAACAAAAAAATAGATAAAGTCAAAGTTGAACCAGTTTGACTCCGAAAAGTCAAACTGGACACTTATTTTGGGACGGAGGGAGTAGCTGTTTCGGGATAGCAAAGGTTTTTGTAAAAGCATTTGTGGATGGTCCCTATTAGTTTACAGGGATGTTTTTGAAGGGGGGAGAGGTTGTTGTTAAATGTCCGTTATATCTTGGGTCTAAAATGCTACAATTTTATTTCTTTAATTATGATGAGACGGTTTGGAGAGGATATCTTAGCATGCTTCAAGCTTTAATGATGTGGCTTGGTAGTTCCCATAAGGAAAGTTTCCTAAGATTTAGGGTTGAATGCTTTTTGTTATTATAAAGCTGCTACCCCTAAACATTTGAATATAATTACGGTATTTAAGGTTGACACACACAGGCCTTGTAAATGGAGTGTGGCGAAAATGGGTTCGTGCTGTGGTAGTTTCTTAAGTTTTAAATGTGAGCGTTGAGAGAAAGCGAGAGATGGCACTGAGAGAGATAGCTTTATGGTCATAGGTGAGTAAGTCTCATTAAGACACACCAATCATGTGTTTAATAGTGCTCACTATAGTTTGTTTTAAAATGGTTTTATCTATTATGAATGTTTGAATTTAAAATTGGTAAATCCTGAATTAAGGCATGTTATTGATTATAACACCCCCATTTTTACACATATAGCAGCGGAAGCTAATCTGGGGTATTATTTCATAGTACAACAGTCATAATCCTAGAAAAGGAATTGTAAAGAGACGTTTTTTAAAAGATAAGTTACATTCATTTATTCATTCCGATTTTTTACAAAAAGTGAGGTCTCAAAATTTAAAAACATAAAGTTTAATGATAAGAGTTTACCATCTCACGTTATCATATCCACTCCGTGCCATAATTGCTGAATTACCTGAGATAAAGCATGCTAAAAAGTCAACAAAAGGTTGAGTGAAATTCATATGTTTTAAGTACAGGTAGTTTGAATACAAGTTCAATAGTGGGTTACTTTGTTATACACCCATAGTTTATAATAATTGCATGCATGTACAATTATCATGGAAAACAATATTATTGCCCTAAGCTCATGACACCGAAGCCTTAGGTTAATCAATAACCATAAATAATTTCCCTAATGGTGTCTTTGCCAAAACACCCGTAAAGTTATTCAAATGTGTGCTATTGGTTACCGACAGTATAGGTACACCAACGGGGAGTCCAGTCCCAAATAGATCTATTCACAGCATTCGCGCTTACCCCGACGAGTAATTAACGGTTCATGATAGTGGGGACTTAATGGCAAAAGTAAGGACTTAGGCAATAATGTATTCAGATAGTAATACAGAGAAAATTACTTGCATTCAATTTATAGGGGTTTATGTAACATTTAAAAGATTTAATGCGAGGCTATGAACTCACCTTAATAGTATAGGAAATCTGATTGATGGCAAAAGTATATGAAATGAAAGTAACGGCTTCGTCACACAACCTGGGTAATATGTCAAGTCTTAGTTTGATTGGATATGTTTTATGTCATAATGAAATATCACTTTGATTGGATTTATTATGGAAATATTGTATCACTGTTCGGGCCATCATAATTCAGAGGTCATGTAGTAAACGTTTGAGGAGCCAGGACACTTTAAATCGTAAATCCAGCAAACTCGTCAAAACGTATACCCAAATGAAACCCCTTACATGAAGCTCCCTAGTAATGTGATACATTATAGTTTTAAGTTTCTTCAAAAGCTAGAATAATTTATATATATATTTTTATAATTAATATAAAAATATAATATTTTATAAGTTTGCAAAATTGGCAATATATACCCTTGGTTTATAAACTTTTACAAGTTTAGTCCTTTATATAAAAAGTATATATATATATATATATATATATATATATATATATTAAACCTTTAACTTTGGAAATTTTTTTTCTGTATAAATAGGTTCTTATACGTTTATACTTTAATAAAATGACATTTTCAGCCCCTTTAGTTATAAATTTCAGAAAGTTACGATATATACCCCTATGCATGGAAACTTTTGCAAAACAAGTCCAAAAAGCCATGCAAGGTTATTTTAAGATTCCAAATGATATTTTCAGGTTATAGCTTATTAGTATAAGCTAAAATAAGAAGTTTTAACGTAACAAAAGTTTAGAAAAAGGATCCGTTAGCTAGAAAATTAAAACGGGTCGTTTTTAGGGTTTTATTAAAAACACATGGGTTTGAGGATTCAAAGCTTCAAACAAGAGTTCATATATGATCTTAAGAGTATTATGAACATTATTGTACAGAATATAAGCTTATGGAACAAGATCTTAGGCTTACCTGAGCAAAAATGGGTCAAAATGGGTTTTTCGGGTATGTACGCCTAGTAACGACTTCAAGGCTTCGTTTTTCTTGCTTCTTGGCTTATATTCTGAGCTTAGGGACTTCTATTGATCTTCTATTGCTGCTATGGAAGGCTAGAATTCCATTTGAGGGTATGAGATGAGATGTGTGGGATGAAATGAAATGTGGTGTATGTTTCGGTTTATATAAGGCTTGTAAGCCTTTGTGCCCAAGTTTTCTTGGCATCTAAGGGCTTTATAAGTGTCTAAGCTAGTTGAGGTGAGTATTAAGGGCTAGTATGATGAGTCTTATAAGCTAAAAACTAGATACATGATGTGGTATGGTTGTTTGGAGGCCACAACTAACATGTAGCAACAAGGAGGTGATTTGTTTATAAGTAGCTTACAAGGAGGTGATGAAGGTGCTTGTAAGCTACTTGGGTGGCTGCTTGGTGAGTCATAGAGGTGCTTGAGGTGCTTGGTTGCTAGCTTGGGTGTAAAAATGGGTCAAAATGGAAGGAAAATGGTGTCGGGTTGATTTTTCTTTCAGGTTATGGTTTATGGTTTTAAAATGTGGATTAGGGTTAGGATTAAGGGTAGATTAAGGTTAGGATGTAAGTTTTAGGATTGATATTAGGCTCAGGTTTAAGGTTTTGGCTAGTTTTAGGTGTAGGGTTTTAGTTTTTAGTTGAAAGTGAAATTAGGGTTTAGGGTTTTGTTTTTAGGGTTTTAGATTAGGGTTTAGGATGAATTAGGGTTTAAGGTTTAAAAGTCATGCATTAAGTGCTTGTACCTTGTACTAAAATGGTGGTAAAGTTTAAACATGATTTAAGAGCTTAAATGACCTAATTAGGTTTTTCAGCATTATTGACTTGAACATTGAGCTTAAATAAGTTGTACATTGACTTAGAGGGGAAATATGATTCAAATATGGTGCATTGTACACTTGTACATATGCTTTAAAGGCTTGTATATTCATTTTATATGTATACATTACATATAATTATGGGTTTTGATATAAACGTTAACGTTTAATGCTTGTTTTGGTATAATGTTTTGAAAAGTACGTTAAATGGATAATGTACATGGTAAAAATGATATTAAGATTTTATATTTTTTTAGATTTTTGATTTTTTTCAAAAAAACGTAACTTTCGAAGACGAAAGGTTCTCCAAATCACGATCGACAAATTCAAACGAGAGAATATTTAACACAATTCCCCGGCAGCGGCGCCAAAAATTTGATACGTCTCAAATTATATATAATACGAATAATATTATAATACGTATAATATAAAAGTATTGAATTTCCAAAACTACCCTTAAGGACAAAGGTAATAAGGAAAATTCACACGAAAATATCGTACGTTATCTGGTAAGTGTTCACCGAGTCGTTTATACCCCAAGAATTATGAAATTGAGACCTCGTTTTTTATTTGGACAATGATTTGAATGGTTTTAAAGATTTTGAATTGATTATCTATTTCTACAAGTGAAAACATATAAAACATATAAGGAAAAATAAGCAACTAATCAATTAAGCAACTAACACTTAAAAACATTAACGGGAATTAAAGAAAACGCGACTATAAAGCAAGTACTCTAAAATTTAAGCCTACGAAAGTAAATTTAATTTCTAAACCTAAAATACGATAAAAGAAAATTTTCAGAAAAAGAAAAATTATTTTTTTGATTATTTTTCTATATTTTTATGATTTTTTAAAGTTTTTAAACTAATTAATGCAAGAAAATTACTAAACTATGAATTCAAAATCTGAGAAAATTCCTAAAAATAGCTAAAGAAGTTAAGTTTGCAGGAAAAATACTAGCTAGGAAAATACTTAAACGAATAAGCCCAAATAAGCCAGAATAGCACTCGAAGTGCTTTTTATTAAAAGGGCTCAAAAAGGTGTTAAAAGAATATTGAATGCAAAATAGAATGGAAAAGACCCAAGGGCACGTTGGTTTGGTGTGTGTGTGTGTTGAGGCGTTTAAAAGGGTTGAGGTGGGTAGAGGTCAGGGGTTCGAGCCTTGCTCACCCCTGATTTCCCTACTTCCCTTTTTTTTTATTTTTTCCAAAACTTTTTGAACAAAGTTATAAATCAACTCAAAATAGGAAAATTTTGTAAAATAAGCTTTTTATGAAATCCACTTATTAAGCTAGAAAAACAACTTAAACATTTGGCAGAAAAGACTTAACATATATTTAGCTTTTTACAAATCTTAAGGAACTCAAAAACTGAAATAAGCTAAGCCTAAGCTGAATAAGCTATAACTACCTTATAACTAATCTAAAAAGCAAGTTTTAGCAAGAAATAAGCAAAAAGAATGAGCCATAAGCTTAAAAAAAATGGAAAAAGCACTCGACACAAAACTAGTTACCAAACAGACTAGATGGCAACTTAGAGCTTATTTTTAACTAAGCTAATGGAACCTTATGGCAATAAGACCTATACTTCCTTATAGCTTGACCTCCAAACTACTAAAAACATCTTTTGAAAAGCAATTTGAAATTCAACAAAGCTTTAAAAATGCTAATTTAAAAAGCTATTGCAGACAAAAAGACACTATTTTTTTTTGGTTTTTCAAAACTTAATGAAAATGACAAAGTGCTAATTTGAAGGCTAAAAACAGATACCTAAATAAGCTAATCACTACAAAATAAGTTCAAACAGATCTAATTTGGCCTAAAAACTAGTTGTGCTTTAAATTTCAAGTCCTAACAACTACTTTAACTATCTGAAATTTAAGCTTAAAAAAGGCCTTAGGGCTGTTTTTAATATCTGATGGCCATTGACAATTTAAAACCAAACTTTAAGACAACCTAGTACAGACCTAAAAAAAACTTGTTTCTATATCATTTAAAACCAAGTGAAAAACAAAATGAGGATAACCAAAGCAGCTAGAAAAGCAGAATTAAGCTAAAGGTACCTAATAAACTGAAACTATGACAAACTCAACTTTGTAGAAGAACTAGTGGAAATTATGGATCGTGAAATCAAGCAACTAAAACAAAGTCGTATTCCTATAGTCAAAGTGCGATGGAACTATAAAAGAGGACCAGAGTTTACATGGGAACGCGAAGATGAAATTCGTGCCAAATATCCTCGTCTGTTTTCAAACATCACTTCAAAATCCAATTAAATCTCAGGACGAGATTTCTATAAGGACGAGGGACTATAACAACCCGTAAATTTTCATCAATGTAAATATCCATTTATTAAGTTAGATGCAATGTACTATCTATCTATTATATATGAACCACCTTTTTTAGGGAAAATTTTCTCTTTATTATATTACTTGCATTACCAATATCTCAATATGCAACATAACTTGCATAACTAAAGTTAACGAGCTCACGCAACCTACCTATGGCAATCCTATCTACATATATGTCAAGCAAACATCATAATATGTCAAGTCAATATCTTAATATCATTTTTACCAAGTACATTACTCATATAATGTACCATTCGCAATGTTATATCAAGACGAGCTTTAAACCGTTATCGTATGCCTCTAAAACCCTAATTTCATGAGAAGTTAATATCTAAAATGAATGCACAAGCTACTAAAGCATATGTACAAGTAATATAACATCTCATTTGAAATATAAACTCCCTTCAAGTCAAGGTACAAGTTTTCGAAGCACAATGTACAAGTCATTAAGCATGATATCTAAAATAGTCGTTTTACCTCCATTTTCCCAAGGAATCTTGTATAATCCATCAAGTACAAGTTACAAGCAACTCATATACTTCATTTACAATCCATATTCATTCTCATTTCATGAAATTATAAGAAACCAAAGTCAGAAACCCTAACCCGAGCTAAATACTAAATCGTGACCCGTTTTTTCATTTTTATCCATTATAAACCTCAACCAACACTCAAATAAGTTGTAATAACTTATTTTACAACATTAACAATCATATACT